>VFFE01009189.1:2231247-2529215 GCA_008921705.1 Burhinus oedicnemus | reverse complement strand
ATTCTTCTAGTTTTAAATACATTCAATGATACCATTATTATCCTTAAGAAACCTAGGCATCACAGGTGCTACCATATACAGTTAAGCAAAGGATCATTACATAAATGCTTGGACTTTTTTTTTTTTCCTAGAATCTGTTTATTTCGTTATGAAGTCCTATCCATTAGGCTTTTTAGAGAGATTTATATTTTACAGATTCCTCTTTTAGAATTTCATTCATTTATTTAAAAGATTGTCTTTGGACTCTGAGAAATGAGCAATGCAAATGTTTGCTATTGACAATTGCATTTTGATATTTAATGATTTCTTAAACAGTCCAGCATGTTTGTGGTATGGTTCCATGCCCATGTAAAGATAAACCCTCAGCCCTCCTTCTTTCTCTCCAAGGCTGAATAAAGGCTGCTGAGATTGCTGTGCCAGCTGCGGACAAAAGGCAAGAGTGGAGACTTGGAGGAGCTGATGTCACGTGCTGGGGTCTACAGCTGGGGGAAAAGCGCTCTCCCTGGATGTTAATTATATGAAAACAGGGCAGTGAAGCATGTGTTGTGTAAGTGAGCTGAAACACTGAGACTGAAAATACCTGTGAGCGTGGTGCATGCACCTATCTTTGCTTTAAGTTAGGCAACTTGGGTACCTGTAACAGTTTGGCTGTGGCAGAAGGGATCTCAGCAGAGAGCACCTGCGCTGTACTTGGGTGCTCAGTTAAGCCTGTATTATTTTCTGTGAGCATAGGACAGTCAGCAGCTTGAAGTTAGACTGGTAAGTCTATTCCATACCAAAGGCATAAATTAATAATATGAACATATGCTACCTCAAAATTTTTTCCTTGGTTGATTCCTAGGGTGTGCGGCTAGGTTCTGCTTCTTACACAGGACAGATGCAATTATAAGGAAGCCAAAATACCTGAAAAATTCATGTGTAAAAAATTTAAATGAGTAGAGGAAGGCTTTTATTCTTCATCAAACTTAAAATAAAAGCAATGAAAATTTAAACATTTTAGGAGTCCAAAACAATACTTTATATGCATTAATTCGCCAGGCCTATGAATCCAAATACAAATTGTTTACTATTTCAACAGGTTTTTCCTTTTCCTTTGGCATTTACCAAACTTTCATTTGCAAAAGTTGTGGGGTTTTCTTAATAAATATTTTCTACTTATTAATTTGGGTATCAAATGAGATTTCTCTCATTTCTGTAATTGCTGGAAATTTCATTCTGGTATCAATAGCAAGCATCGTATTTGCCCTTCCTTGGGAGAAAAAAATAATATACATGCACTGACCTATAATCTGTTCTAGAGCCTATTCAAGCAGTTACATATATAGTGTACTGCAAAGCATCTGAAAACAAAATGATGTATTTCAGCAAATCGTCTATTTATCAGACATTTCTATTAACTGCAAGCGTGTAGTGAGAAGGTACAGTAGTGGTTTAATATATCATCAAGACAGACAATGTTTGAATGTACATGTTAATCTACATTTTTAGGAATTACAAATAAGACAACTATGTGCACAGTACTTTAAAACACAATGAGCTTCTCTTCCAGTTGCTTTGACAATACCAGTTCCTTACACGATTGAATCTGGTTAAAAGCTCTATTCCCAGTGTAATAAATGTGACACTACAGATACCACATTGACAGCAGAGATCATTAAGGCTCTGTTCTGATGATTGTTTATTTCTCTATGCATACCTCACCTCCACTGCCCTCTTCTCCCAGTCCTTTCCCCCCCCAACAGACCCAATTTTTCTCATACAGAATGAAAAGCTCATTGGCTCCAGAGTATTCAGGAAGAAAAGCTTAAGATAAAAGATTTTAACCTGAAAGTAATGAAATGTCTAATGAAATGTAGATTCATAGTAATAGCAATACCTGGTACTTATAAAGCTGTTTTAATACTTTTAATTTTTTTTTTTTTTGGTGTGGCAGAAAAAAACAGTATGCACATCCCATGGTGCTAAACACTCTGCAACAGGTAGCACACAGAGAAAAGAGTCCAGACTGAAGATCATACAGTCATATTGGGTCTCAGCAGTCTTTGTGAATTCGAGGAAGAACGATCATCTCTATTTTTGAGATACAGAAGATGAGGCACAGAAAACATAAATGCCTTGCTCAGAAACACACAGTGAACCAGTGGTAGACTTTAGGTCTGTTGACTCCCCAGCCACCGATTCATTCGTTGGCCCATTCTGTCCTTTTAAACAACTAAGAGGAGATCTTCTGAGATACACAACATGGGTCTAGTATCATAGGGGAATCAGTGCCAAAAGCACACGGCCTGATTCTGCACTACCTTTTGGCATCTGTAGTCACATTTACTTTGTAAAGAGGGCCTAAAATGCCCTCAGATCAAAATGGATTTGGTGTAAACGACTAAGATGTGTAGTTTGATAGAGAATCAGGCTCACAGCAATTACTTTGTGGCATGCTGAGACTAGAATTAACTAACTGTTTTAATTGCTAATGAGTTAAGGCTGATTCCTGTTTATATTAAGGCCTCTGTATCCTTCTAAGACAGCGTAACTGTGCCTCAGTGCAAATGAGATTCAGGCTATTGAAAAAATTAACCTTTCAGTTCCCTTTGAAGTCAGTAATTTTAGTGATCCTAACTGAATAAAATAACTGGAACAAACAACCTATCTCTATACTATGGAATATTTACAAAAGGATTGTAAAAGGACCTAAAAGTAACCTGAGGGAAAACCAAATATATGTTTGTTGAAGAAAAAGGCTAGATTGGATGGAGTTGTTGCCTGGTCTTGAAAATGGAGAATTGTAACACGATAACACACCTTTCTATGAAGATAACTGGCTTGATGTTCAGAGGTTATGAGTATGCCCAGATAAATTGTAGATGCTTATCAACTCTGGAGATCAAGTCATCTTGTTATACTACTACAATAAAATAGAAATAGACTTATTTGGTATTTAAGTGCTAGATATATAGGGCATAGTTTGCATAAAGCTAGTGTGTGTTATATTCAGAGGAGTAGCAAGATGACCTCAAGCTCAGTAAAATGCTACATGATCACAGATTTCTCCTATTATTATTGTTATTAAAAGCTATTATGTGTTGCTTTCTTAGAACAGGCTTTGTCCAACTTTGCTCTCTGTAGCCAAGCATTATTTTAGAAATTCTCTCCTCTCCAAACACTCTATTCATAACAGTTTTGGTTTTAAAACCTTCATTTTTTTGGACAACAATTTAACATTTGCTGGCTGAGAATAAAACAATCCTTGCTCTGTTCAGATTTAAGGCCTGGGTCCCCATGGGTTGCAGCACTTTTTAACTTACTTTTACTTCTAGTTAGAAATAGATTTATTTTTTAAAGCTAATATGGAATTTGTTTGTGTAGATTAACATAATTCCCTAGACATCAGTGTGGCTGTGATAATTACCCAGCTGAGGATCTGGCCTCCAAAATGTAACTCCAGTGGCTGGGAAATCTGTTTTGTATGTAAGTCAAATAACAGCTGGATCATATCTGATGTTACGTTTAGTTTCATTGGCAATTCAGAAAATATTTAATAATAAATTTCATTGCTTCTTTTCCCCCTTTTTCATATACAAATAAATAATCTTTTCTAAAACATTCTTTTTCTTTAGTAAGGCTTGTATTCATAGTCATATCAAAAGTGTTTGCTATTGGAGCAATCTTTCAGCTTGCTTTCTTTAGAGTTATCTTTATTATGAAATTCTACGGCATTCTAAACTTTAATGGTCATTAGCAACCCTGCACTTGAGTAAAGAATCACATTAAAAAAGTATACGGTATAATATTTTCTTGTCCAAAACTAAGGCAGGATGAACAAAAGTAATGAGCTCATCTGATCCTCACCTAGCAAGCCTTGATTTTAAACAGTATTCAAAATACAAAGCCCAAGAGAGGATGTTATCACGATGATTATTGCACTTTCTCAGTGTCTTGCTATAGGATTAGTTTTTCCTTTAGCAATATATAATTTATTTTCCTGAAGACCACACAAAGTTATTGTACTCTGTAAAAGAAAAAAAACACTTAAAGTTTTATGAAGTTATGACCTAGACGGAAGGATAAAAAAACAAATTACCATTCTATGATTCAGCTATGTCATGATCTAATATTGTTTCAAAATTATTATTCTGTTATTTAGGTTGGCATCATCTTCTGAACACCCGATGTGCTCTTTGGCATGCTACAAATTCAGCAGACGCATTGTCTTCTGGGCTTTACAGCTTCTTCTGACGAATGTACAACATTTGGAACAAAGCCACTCTTGACACCTTCCCATCCATCTTGTATTGAGATTTCTCCTTTTTTTACAAGTTCATAGATGTCTCGTGTAAGAATTGTAAAGGACTCTTCAACATTTGTGGCATCTTTTGCTGAAGTTTCTATATATTTCATACCGCAGTCAGATGACAGTTTTTCAGCTTCTTCTCTTGTAACCTCACGCTGTGATATTAAGTCACATTTATGCCCTACTAACAGGAACACAATCTGAAAGGGCTGCACATGCATTTTTGCTTCTTCTAGCCAGTCTTTCACATGTTCAAAAGATCGTCGATTTGTGATGTCAAACACTAGTAAGCCACCCACAGAATTGCGATAGTAAGATCGTGTTATTGATCTGTGAAGGAAAAAAAAAGAAAAATGAAAATTAAAATACATTTTCACTTTATTTGTAAATAGGTTACTTTTCCATGTGGCCACGTGTTTTTACCTACTGTAAGTTCTATGAAATATCTTTGCTTTTTAAAAACTAATTGGAATTTATTAATTTACATTCTACATAGAAAAATGTTCCTTTTTCATTTTTTTCTTACATTCAAAAGTCACTTTCTAAACATTCTTGAAGCCAACATCTCTAGTGCGAATTTTGAATGCTGAATTATTCTGCAAACTACTCTATTAGCAAATTGTGGCACATGTTCACAGAAAAAAGAATATCTTTATTTGCCAAATACTTGTTGGTGTTAAAGTCTGAGTCCTTCAGTTTTATACAAACATGCACTTTGCTTTGTTCTAATCACTTATTTCAAACTGAAATACGTAGGCAGATGTTGAGAAACCTGGAGCCTAAGCTTACCGGTGTACAAGCATATCCTTTTGTATTCCTTGCAGAAAAGGTCTTTGATAGAAAAATTTGTACAGATAATCATAATTCTTTGTGCTTGCAGAAGTCAACAGGTACCAACCTAAGAAAGGAAACTCCCTAAACAGAACTGTCCAAAAGTAACTGACCTGGGCAAAGACACACTTGTTACAGCATTGGCAAGGAACACTTCTACCTCCAGCATCTCTCTCACACAGAGGTTCAAAAGCTCTTTATAATTGCATTTACTCTTTTTTGGCATGAGACTTCCAGGACTGGCAACAGATATTTTCTACTTTTGAGCCCTCTATGTTCCAGAGCATTCACTGGAAGGAATTTTGGAAGAAGAAAACCCTTCCTCTGGTTGAAAAGATTTTTAATATGCTCTAGAAGAAGAAGAAATGTTTGTTAGAATGTAGAGAGAGAGAAAAGATACAGGGACTAAAAAATTATTGTAAGGCTCTAATCATGAGCAATAGGGGAGGATGGAGAAGGTGAGAAGAGACATTTTAAAGGAAGGGACAGCCTACCAAGGAGTGGACGCAAGCACTCGTTACCAGCATAAATATATAGCTAGTGGATATGTAAGTATTCTCCAAATAAATGAGATGCACAATCTCTATTAATAGTCATTATTTGAAATTATAATTTAGCCAAGAATTAATTCCATTTTATCTTAGGATTATGAAGAGGATGCAGCCTCAAAACTTGCAATAAGGATGAACTGTACACAATAACATATATTTCCATAACAGTACCTCCCTCTGATTTTCAGTTCATTGCATTTCATATAGTGATTTATAACAATTTGAACATATAGTTGTATAATTAGCAGCAGTAGTCATATTACAGATAGGTAAGTGCACAGCTAGATAAGGCTTAGGTTTCTTGGCATATCGAAATCCATTTAGCCACAGCAAACAGCATTTGAAATGGTTTTCATAGACTCATAGAATCATCTCGGTTGGAAGGGACCTTTAAGATCATCGTGTCCAATCATTAACACTACCAAGTCCAGCATTAAACCATGTCCCTCAGCACCACATCTACCCATCTTTTAAATACCTTCAGGGATGGTGACTCAACTATTTCCATGGGCAGCCTGTTCCAATGTTGGATGACCCTTTCTGGGAAGACATTTGTCCTAATATCCAATCTAAACTTCCCTTGGCACAACTCTTGTCCTATCACTTGTTACTTGGGAGAAGAGATCGACCCCCGGCTCGCTACAACCTCCTCTCAGGTAGTTGTAAAGAGCAAGAAGGTCTCCCCCGGGCCTCCTTTTCCCCAGACTAAACAACCCCAGTTCCCTCAGCCACTCCTCGTAAGACTTGTCCTCTAGACCCTTCACCAGCTTTGTTGCCCTTCTCTGGACACGCTCCAGTACCTCAAGGTCTTTCTTGTAGTGAGGGGCCCAAAACTGAACACAGTACTTGAGGTGGGGCCTCACCAGTGCAGTGCTGAGTACAGGGGGACGATCACTTCCCTACTCCTGCTGGCCACACTATTGCTGATACAGGCCAGGATGCTGTTGGCTGCCTTGGCCACCTGGGCACACTGCTGGCTCATATTCAGCCGGCTGTCAACCAACACTCCCAGGTCCTTTTCTGCCAGGCAGCTTTCCAGCCACTCTTCCCCAAGCCTGTAGTGCTGCATGGTGTTGTTGTGACCCAAGTGCAGGACCTGGCACTTGGCCTTGTTAAACCTCATACCATTGGCCTCGGCCCATCGATCCAGCCTGTCCAGATCCCTCTGTAGAGCCTTCCTACCCTCAAGCACGTTGACACTCCCGCCCAACTTGGTGTTGTCTGTAAACTTACTGAGGGTGCACTCGATTCCCTCGTCCAGGTTGTTGATAAAGATATTAAACAGAACCGTCACCAATACTGAGCCCTGGGGAACACCACTTGTGACCAGCTGCCAACTGGATTTAACTCCATTCACCACAACTCTTTGGGCCCGGCCAGCCAGCCAGTTTTTGACCCAGCGGAGCCTATGCCTGTCTAAGCCATAAGCAGCCAGTTTCTCCAGGAGAATGCTGTGGGAAATGGTGTCAAAGGCTTTACTAAAGTCTAGGTAGACAACATCCACAGCCTTTCCCTCATCCACTAAGCAGGTCACCTTATCATAGAAGGAGATCAGGTTTGTCAAGCAGGACCTGCCTTTCAGAAACTCATGCTGACTTGGCCTGATTGCCTGGTTGTCCTGTACGTGCAGTGTGATGGCACTCATGATGGTCTGCTCCATAACCTTCCCTGGCACCAAGGTCAGACTGACAGGCCTGTAGTTCCCCAGGTCCTCCTCCCAGCCCTTCTTGTAGATGGGCATCACATTTGCTAACCTCCAGGCAACTGGGACCTCCCTGGTTAGCCAGGACTGCTAATAAATGATGGAAAGTGGCTGGTGAGCACTTCCGCCAGCTCCCTCAGTACCCTTGGGTGGATCCCATCCAGTCCCATAGACTTGTATGTGTTGATACAGGTAACAGGGAGGGATTGTTTGTCCTAATGTTTAGAAGGATCTTTTACACATTCCCAGCAATAGAGTCCATGGAGTGTCTCTCTGAACAGTTCAAATGTGAAGACAACAGGATCTTACCCTCAAACTAATTCAAATAGGCTGGATATGAAAAATAACACATGGTTTTGCAAAATTATTTAAGACCATGAATGAGGGGTGTCACATTTTGTAAAGTATTAAATAAAGGTGCCAAAAAGATCTGTTTCAGGTTTTTTTCAGCACTTTTTTGCTGTAGAGCAGGTGCAAACACAAGTGGGTAGATTAAAATAATTCAAGTGGTTCTAGAAAGAGCAGAAGCGGGTGACAGAAATGGGATTTGATTTGGAGAAGTGAAAGCTAATACAACCTATTTTCATTAAAAAAAAAATCTCAAAAACAGTTACGCTAAAGAAATACATTAGCCAGGGAAGAAAGTACGTTATTATTGAAAATGCAGTGCATCATTTACCAAGGATTTCTATATAGAATGATGTTATATCATGTATCTGTAAACTGGAGTACTGAAAAACAGCCCTCCATGTTACTGGGTGCTTATACACAGGAGTCAGTACCCTCATCTGTTGTAACTCACTTCTGGAGAGGTACGCTAATTTACTCTAGTTAGTGATCTAAGCCATTATATTTAATTATGCGTATGTATTGCCTGGAATGGAGATGATTAAAAAGCATCTGTAACTTTGGGCTGTACATCACAAAAACGGTGAATATATGGGAGAGACAGCAGCCGTTTTTTCTATATTTTTGGTATGTATAATTTGAAATTAGTTTTCTCAGTACCAAAAAAACGTTGATATACTAGAGAGGCTTTAGAAAACAGTAACACAAGAAAAAAGTAACACAAAAAGTTTTAAAGATACATATCATGTTATGTGATTGTGTAACATTTGAGAAAAGGATAATGTTTGTTAAAATATGGTCTACAAATACTTGAATAGTTTTACTATTAAGGTGAGTAATTATTTGCAGTTACATTTTAAAAGAAAGTATTCCTGACAAAAAATAGAAAATTTTGAAGCAGAAAGTTTAGGCCATCAACTGGGAAAAACATCTGGGCATAAGAATGCGGTCGGTTGTTCAACAGTATCTGAAACATCTTACAGATGCAAAATATTTGACTTAAATATGACAATCAGAGTAGATTAAGTATTAGACATATATTTTTAGTAGACAGCTTAGAGTTATTTGGAAAACGAACTGTATGAAGTGGGTGTACTTCTGCTCACTTATGCCCTGTACTACACCTAGAAACAATGAAAGAGCATTCACTCAGGTGGTCTGGTAGGTCTCTCTGCTTTGTTTTCATTTGTTTTTTTCTTTGAAAACTAACTGCAAGGGCAATTTTTGCCTCATTAATATCATCGCTAAAGATTATAGGACTTTTAAGTGCCTTCAACAAGGCTTAGGCAGAACTATAACACCAACATCTAAAGTTGTGCTCCACTCAGCTGCGTATTTAACCACGGTGCTTGACCAAGTTCCCTGAGGATCCGAGCGCTCTGCCTCTGCGTAGGCTGCCAGCTGCTCGGCGAGGACAGCCCTGCCTTCCCTCTTAGCTCACATCAAAGCTGAAAACAAACCATTGCTCCAGGTGAGACCCCAGAAGGGTTCTGCTTGGGAGGACTTCCCAAGAGCACACCAACACCCTCAGATGGGTTCAAGCTCCTCACAAAATGCAGAGGAACTTTCTTCTAGCACAGTGGAGGACCTATCTTTCACCCAGATTCCTCGTGCACTACTTCACAAGGCACAGGTCAGTGTTCACAGAGCCCATGGTACAGAAGCCACTTGAGGGGTTTTGCTCTGAAGAGGTACAGCTTTATAGACTTTACAGGCCATGCAATGTACTGCATATGTCTTCACTGAAAAGCTTGATGATCAAAGTGCATGGTAGCCAACAAAAGATAAGGAGGGTTGACAGTAAAAGGCTCTTTATGCAACAGCTGGTAGACTTGTAGATCTCCTTGGGAAAGATGTTATGAATGCGAAGAGTTTATCTATATTCCATGGAAGACTGAACAAGCACTGAACAAGAAATGGAATGAGCTTTAGTAAATAGACAAACAGCATCAGCCTCCAGAAGTCCCTCAAGTTGAAAGTACAGGCTAGCAGAGTACTCAGGAGAATTCAAAGACTATCAGAGACAAGATATCCGAGTATGGACCATAGACAAAATCAGAGTGGCTTTTCTTGTGTTCTTTCACAAGCAGGTAATCCACTTACATGGTTATGTACACTTTGGTAAGTGCTGCAAGATCAGACTCTAAAGGCAAAATGAAGTTTTTAACTCCCATATTGTTGTCACTTTTTGAACAGAAGGAAAAACCCTTAGAGTCCTGCAAGTTTTTCAAGTCAGGGTGAGGAACTGGTGACAGATCAGGTTTGATGTAGTCCAACTTATTCATAAAGGATGTTCAAATTTCAATTTCTCTAATCATCCCCATGCAGATCCTAAATTCTTGTTGAAATGATGGCTTCTCATGTAAACTTAGGTTCAGCTAATTAATGGCATTAAACTAGCATTATGGAAGAGAATGTTTTACTTGCAGCACCATGATTAATTTTCTGTGGGGCAGGAGGGAGAGGGAAATACTTCCTTTAGTAGAGGGAAAGCCTTAAATTAGGGACAGAGTAGGATTAGGGTGAAAAAGTAATGGCCAAAGAGCAGCCTTTCTTCTAAAATTGGGAAGGCAGCAATGAAGCCTGCCATCTCCTTCCAGCAAACCTGTCAGAGAAGGTGCTGGCTGGAAGTGGGAAGCAGAACTTCTTTCTTAGAATCTGGAAAAATCTGCCCCTAATGTTGAATGCAATGGGGACTGAACTCTTAAATCCATCCCTGCATCTGTCTTTATTCATATATTTACTTAGTTATTTCATATATTTATTTATTTATTCATTTATTTCATATATCATATATACATATATTTATACATGTCTTATCTCTCTGCCTAAAACACTTCGTTTTTCTTCTGTTCCTTTGTGCCCAGTACTTCCTTGCTGTCTCCTCTCTCAGCTTCTCTTTCACAGAAGACTCTGAACCTTTCTCAAAACTATAACTAATGAAAGTGCCCAAACCAATGTGTCTGCCTGGGCCTTTGTTCAAGGTGCAAGCTGATATTTCAGGAGGGAGTTTGCCTGCTTCCTATGGCTACACTAAAGGACAGGAAACAACCCTCCTACTTAACAGAGGTGACTAACCCCTTGGTGACCACAGGCCTACGTGGCCGTGCAGCTTCTCTTTCAGGCTGGAGTATATATGTCACGACAGCCACTGATGATGGGTGTGCTACAGCCTCCAGTCGATCCACACTAAATATGTGAACTATTATACCATCTTTGCCTAAGAGTTATAAAAATTGATGTAAGCATTATTGAATAGGTAATCCTTATTTTCTCCCCCACTCCATATAAATAGATTACAAAGCTCCTTATCTATGCTGTTGTTAAATATGGACTGTCCTAGCATCCTCAAGACCATCCTAAGTTTTTATTTTCAGCAAAAATACTTGTATGAATAACATTTTTGCTCATTATGTGCAATGCTTGGTATTTGTAATAAATGAAAGGTAAAAACAGATAAAGGGTTGGAGAAAATCTGTTTTTCCCTATTAGAATGTGCTAAAAGACAAGACTACACTAAATATTAGAAGGGAACCACGACACTTTGATATTGAATGCTGTAAGGTTCCTCCTGATGGGTCTGTATTTGAAATTGCTGGAGGTGAGACTGCTCCTCAAGAAGCCGTACATTGTGATGTACAATAATGATACGTTAGAATGTTTTTCTAAAGGGTAACTTTGAAGTCTTTAGTTTTAATTGGGAATAATTGTTAAATCCAGATCCTAAATTCTTTTGTAAATTATGACTTCCCATGTAGAGCATGTGTTGGTTCTGCTAATTAATTCTGCCTAAACTACCATTATGGAAGGGGAAAATACTGTCTAGAACAGAAATCATTCTCTTAGCTTAATCTAAATATTAGGTTCAAGATGTAAGACCCTAATTAATAATCTCAAGAAAACCTTGGTAAGATGATGGCCACTGAACAATTGTTTCTGAAAATGAATGAGAAGATGTATTACACTCATCAGACTATGGCTTTAGCGTGACTTTAAATCAGTCACAGGGTTTCCTTCTCATTATGATCTTACTGATCTTTACCCGATGAACCAAACTTTCAGTAAAAGCTTTATCTAATTTTGAAGAGTTATTTTTATACTATGACTAAAGGCTACATTGTAATGGTATTAATTTTGAAAATACATATTGCTTACTCAAAAAGAAGAATAAGAATAGTGTTTTATTTTCAAGCCGTGTGTTAGAAACAGAATGTATCTAAATCAGTCTACTAAAAAGTGGGTTAATATAATTGAGGCATCCCCACAATATTTTGCCCCTACATTCTTGAAATGACCTCTCAGTCTTAGCACCACTACCAAGCTCTTTATAGCCTTGGAAGTTTAATGATTTAAATATATTGTTTAATTTAAATACAGGGAAATTAAACAAACAAACAAAAAAATCACAGCAAAGTAGACGATGTGAAACACAGTCAAAGCAGCAGATTGCCCTAAATGACAACTAATCTCAAGACAGAACGAAACCTAGGGTGTACCCCTCATTTACTTTAGTCTGCATTAGGGACCTGAGCTTATACTAAGCAAGTCTGTAGGTTCTTGTTCAAGTTCTAGTAAGGTGTTAAAGTTATTGATTATGTTGTTGTTGTCCGTATGGCACGTAGCACAATGGGAGATTCTGCTTAGTGATGCCATACTGATGTCAAAGTAAATACAGTCAGTAACTGCCCTGTCTGAGCTCAAAATAAGTAAACTGTCCGGCACCAGTGTTTACAGCTTCCTCACCCTTCTTGTGGAAGTGGTGAGAATGACTTTATTTGAGAAGTAATGCAAAT
The DNA here is from genome assembly GCA_008921705.1 of Burhinus oedicnemus. NCBI lineage: Eukaryota > Metazoa > Chordata > Aves > Charadriiformes > Burhinidae > Burhinus > Burhinus oedicnemus. Next base: position 2,516,702 of record VFFE01009189.1, on the reverse strand, counting down.
AGTGCATGTTAGAGATGATTTCTAAGACCACGCCTGAAATCCAGTTCAAACACAGCAGCATCAATGAACTAGACACATGCAAGAAGTTTCCCAAAGCAATTTCTCCAAGAAAATGAGTGCTCTCTTTCAAGAGAGTGTGATGGCAGGTGTCTCATGCCTTACTTTTCCCCTGGGAATGTCCCTAATGGCTGGGACCAAAAGAAGGGTGTTATTATGCAGCCAGTAGTTTGCCCTGCATGCAGGGAACTCTCCAGGGAGCTTTAAAGCCAGGTTTTACTGCTTCTAAGGTTCCAGTGCAAGTAAACCAGAGCAGAATTGGGAATCAGAACTGCAAACTGCTTGGCATTCCACAAAATTAGATTACTTCTTGGAATAATTAGTTCTTCCCCAAGACCATCTTTGCTTGTGATCTGTAGTCTTCTCCATTAGCAGAGAACAGAATGTGCAAGATCTTAACCTGTGGTGCATAACTTAGTAAAATATTTATAATTTACTTGAGTAAGTGTAAAACAGACTATACAATAAACTCTATGATATTTGGTACACCAACTGACAAGAAACTCTTAACAGAAAAAGAAACACAAATGTTTAAAACTACTTCCTTCAGTTTCTATCTTCTGGGTATTAGAAAAAACACAGATGTATACTAATGGTAAATTTAAAAGCAACTGACTGCATGACTCATCACTGTATATCCCCTGAGCATTCCTGGGTTAAAGGATGGCTATCATTTGATTTAAAATGCATGCAAAACTCTCTTCATTTGCATTCCTTTCAGTCAAGTGCCTTGTCATTGGCCATCCCAGCTATTTGTCAGCAAATTCAAAATAAAGAGATTATGCATTCTTAGTCACTTGTTTACAAGTATTTTACATTCTTTGCTGGAAATCACAAGGAGGATGAAAAATGCTAAGAGCTTGCTATTATCACTGTTAATTTCTTTGCTAACCCTTCAGAGGCCTGCCTGCAAAAATATGTACGAAGTTGTGACTCGTGCAAGCCGAGGAAAGTTTTTTGTTGTTTCGCTGTAATGCTTGTTATCGGGAAAAAAAAGGCTTGGTGTCTCCTGGTGAGACAGTGAAATCCCAGCTCTTCAGCTGAGTGCAAGTATCTGCACAACTGTTGGCAGCAGAAGACAGGGAACATAAAGGAATCGATTCTGGCCAGTGAAGAGACCCATTTCAACCCTACTGCTAGCACCCCAGTAACAAGTGTGTGAGTCAGGTACCACGTATCGCAACAGATAGATGGGCTACACATCAGCCTCCCACCTGAGTTCATACCTACTGAACCCCAAGTCCAAACTAAAATCCATACACAACTTGCCTGAAGCGACAAGCACTACAGATACAAGAGCCACAAAAGTAAGTGAATGATAGTACCAGTTTGTATGTTGGGGAATGGCCGTGACTCTTTTGGGGAAGGAAAAGAGGGTAGTTTTGCTACCTGTTTGTGACAAAGTGGAGAAGGGAAAAGATTTAATATTCAGTGCAGCATTTGAGCTAGTCTAGCTACACTATAAATGACAGAGGTATTGGTGAAGGCTCCTGGCAACCATCAGTGCAGAGCAGGTGCAGAAGGCAGATAAAACACTAATAAGGGACTGTAGCTGGCTGCCTGGTGGCTTCCACACTGCCAGGGCTGCACTGGTGCTCACAGTGCTGCTGTGCTGGAAAGAGGAAGAGCAGGGAGGTGGCCTGGTCGCTCCAGATTGCATGGGAGGGAGAGTTATGGCAGAGGAAAATACTGCAGGGGAGGATGAGTTCGGAGGTGATGACAAAGTAAGAAATGCAGAGTGAAGCAGAGGCCTCCTGCTGCAAAGAAGGAAAAAAAATGCAGAGGAGCGATTGCTACCCGAGGTCCAGGGCTTGAGGGCAAAGATGAGGGAGGGAAGGAAAAACACAAGGCCACTTGTTACCCCCTAGTGTGAGCTGGGAGGGGAAGGGTAGCTGTTCCCTGGTGGGTGTGAAGGGAAAGACTGGGGAAGGAAGAAGCTCCTGGTGGGGAACTGGTGGGCAGTGGGGCAAGAGGGATGGTGGGCCATGGGGTTGGGAGGCACCGGCAGGCAATGGGGTGGTGAGGCTGGATGGCAATGGGGTGGAGAGCTCTTGGGGGGACAGCAGCCAGGTGGGTGCAGAGATGTGCTAGGGGGCAAGGCAAACTCCTTGGGGCAGGAGATGTGTCGGACAATGAGGGTACGGTGCCAGGAGCGCGGCAGGGGCCAGCAGGTCTGGGGGGCGGAGGGGAAGGGTGGGGGGGAAGATCACGGGTCCTGTACCTGAACCGCTCCTGCCCCGCCGTGTCCCAGAGCTGCAGCTTGACCCTCTTGCCGGGCTCGATCTCCACCAGCCGGGAGAAGAAGTCCACCCCCACGGTGGGGTCGGAGTGCAGCGGCCCCGGGAAGCGGCCCTCGGTGAAGCGGTGCAAGAGGCAGGACTTGCCCACGGTGGAGTCGCCCAGCACGATCAGCCGGAACTGGTAGATCCAAATCGCCGCGTCCATGGCGGCCCCGGCCTGGCCCGCCTCCGCCTTGGGGCTCTTCCTGGGGCTCCTGCGCGGCCGGTGCCTGCACCGCGCTCCGATCGCCCCAACGCCCGGCATCGGCGCAGCGGGCGGGCGGCGGCGGGAGGTGCGCGGGGCCCGGGGAGCCGCTCCCGCGGGCGCAGGACGGGGTCCCCGTGCCGGCTGCGCCGGGCAGGGCGGCCGCGGGAGCGGAGGGGCGCGGAGGGCGGGCGGGCAGCGCGGCCCCGCACGGCGGCTGTGCGGGAGGGACCGCCGGCTGCCCGGCGTCGTGCCGCGGCGGGGACGCTGCCTTGCGGCTACAGCCCGTGCCCAGGGTCCAGCTCCTCCCGTGGGCAACAAGTGTAGGGGTGGGCCCGGAGAAGGGGGATGCTAGCGGGAGGGGGAGCCAGGCCGGCCTGGAAAATGTCTCTCAGTGAGAGAGAAGCGCGCTGTTAAAGCGTGAGATTTGCAAATAAAAGTGGGAGCAGAAGGGAAGGAGCAGATCCCCTGGGATCGGCAGGGGAAAAAGGGGCAGGGGGCTGAAAGGAAGCTGCCTGGGGGGGTGGGAGCTGGGCAGGGGCTGGCTGGAGGAGTGCGAGCTAGAAAAGAGACAGAACAAGTAGAGGAACAAGTGCCAAGTGGCAAAGATGGGCTGGGCAACTGGCGAAAGGGAAAAGGAGAGTTAGTGATCTAGATATTCCCAGAGAGAGCCGTGCAAACTGTCTTGAGAAAAGGCATAATACTGGAAATGACAGGGACTTACACTCTTCATGTCCCGGTGGAACAAACTGCATGTATTTGGCCTTTGTGAAAGTACCTTTACCTGCAGTAATAGAACAATTCTGTCAGTAGAGATGGCCCCAGAGAAATTTCTTTGCCCCTCTGGGATCCTCAGCTCAGAAGATATTGTATTATGATATGATATTATATATTGATTATATAATAATAATAATATTACGATAAATATGCTGAGCAATAGATTCCTCAGGTTTCTTTTAAAGTCTCAGAACCACATGGGGTAACAAACACTAACAGGCCTCAGATGGCTGGTAAGGGCATTAGAGCCAAATAAGCAGAAATCCTAGGACTTCTGGTAAACAGAACTGCAGCAGCTTCTTCTGCAGATTGGGCTGGGGTGAGGGAGCCAGGAGCGGGGAGCCTGAGAACCAAGCAGAGTAGGCTGGGTGAGCTGGGAAGTAGGTTGTTGCTGGCAGAAGGTCAGCAGCAGGTGGATACTCGTATGAATGGGCACTTTGACAGTGAAAAGGACAGGGAGAGGAGATGGGTGACTTTTTTTTTCACACAGTCTGCTGTTTTCCTCAGTTCATGTCAGGCACAGATGCAGCTAAAACCGTAACTGCCTGTGGATGGGTAGGGCCGTATCTGAAACGATGTTTCTTTTGTAACTCGGTGGGGCAGTTTGTTATGAAGAGTGTTCTGGTTGCCTGAGTCTGGTTTTGTTATTCCAATGTGTTATGATGTGGTCACCAGTGTGAGTAGTATATTTCCCCCTGTAAGCTTGGGAAGACCTTGCAGCTCCACAGCGTGGATGAGTGAGACTAAGAGCACCTCTGGCCCTTCACCTGACCCAGGGCATGGTGAAGTCAGAGAGGGGTTTGCATGCACTGCTCGGGAGATCATGTCCTTCAGCCCCAAAATGAGTCTGGCTGGGATGTGCAAGTGTGGCTGGCCTTGGGACACTTGTCCAGGCAACCCCAGAAATTTCCAGCAGAGACTTGGCCTGGCAGCCCAGACTCTATAAAAGGCACAGCCAGGAGCTGCCAGAGGGATTTATCTTGCTGCACACACTGAGCTGAAGCTGCAGGACGCCGCCTGCTCCAAGAATCCGGACACTCTGGGGACCTTTTGGGCTGGCCAGTCAGTCCCCAGGACTTAATGATTGTGTGCCTGTGTGTGTCTCTGAGTGTGTTTCCTCCTGAACCCTGAACGTTTCTCCCCTCTACTTTCACCAGCAATTCTTGTAAAAAATAAATTGAGCATAGCTTGTACTTGACTAGTTGCTCATTTGAGTAACAATTAAAATAAAACAATATTAAATAAGATAAATGAACCTTCAGAAGGGTAAATCAGTGCAGTTCTTGCAGTTCTGCATGGGACATGTTTACAGGTCATTCCTAGGGATCTTTTCTAAGTGTTTTAACAAAAGTGGCACTTGGATACAAGAAGTATTTGCAGGTGAAACAGAGATGCAAGCTATGGGATATCAGTAGCTCTGATATTTTATGAATGTGAATGGGGCAAAATTTTAAGTGGACTTTGCTCCTTATAGAATAGCTGGATCCTGCGTGGATCACCACCCTGGCTAACACCCACAGGTCTTCAGAGCCTAAAGTACCTGCTCTTCAGCTTAGATGCACAGCAGATTGCTGCCCTCTGCACCTCTCGCCTGGAAGAACCTCACACTAATGAGTTACACAGCTCATTCATTCCTAACAGGTAAGCAAAGTCAATTTGCCTATGGCATTTACAGTTGAACTAAGTATGTTTGCAACCATTTTCAGGCTTGCAGAGTCTGGTCTAGCTAAGCTTGTCATTGAGAAAGGCAGTGGTATATAAATTCATGTATATCCAAAGCACAACCTTATACATTCATTTGGGACCTTTTGAGTGTCATATGTTAAATGCTACCTAAGGAACCTGCATTTGTCATGTTTAATGTGGAGCGTACAAGGTGGGTGAATTTTATTTTATGTTGGCTTTTTTTTTTATTCAGCTTTTGTTACTTACCAATGAGTACAGAGGCCCTGACAGCATGCAGTCCATCACAAAGATCTCTGACCAGCAGTCAGAAGAAGTGATCAAAAATGGGTATGCTCTGCGGAGCTGGAAAGGTTAAAATGGAGAGGTTAAAGCAGCAACATGAACCTGACCTTCCCTCAGACAGTTTCCACTACTTGGGCACTGGGAGCTTGAATCTGCTCTTCCCATGAAAGGTGAATCAAACCTAAATTCTGGGAAATAATGAAAAACCCAAACAAACCCAGACCTCCAAATCTACTGCATTATTAGCTAGATGACTGCACTAAGCTACAAATCCAAGACCTAGCAATCTAAAATTTCCTTATTTCTTTTCACATTTTTGACTTGGCGTGGATTTTTCTCAACCTTTGGTAAGTGGGTAGGGCACCAGGGATTACATAGATCACAGTGCTCCTGAAGAATGTGCACACATTACATGGAAGTTTAGAGAAGCACAGACGAAAGTAATTGATTCTCAACCCCAGTTAACCTGAGACTGAGAAACTATGCTTTCTGCTGCCACCCAAGAACCTAAGAGAACTGAGGGACCAGTCTAGAAGCAAGATGCCATCCATGCCTCTTCTAATTACTGAGGCTATTGGTCTGGAGGCTGATACAGCTGCTCATTTTATCACAGAGGAAGTTTCAACAGATGTAAGCTGTTGGAATATGCTGCCAGCTACCTTTTTTTTTTTTTTTTTAATATAGTACTGGAGGTGGGATACTCCCTACTAATGAGCAATGACTCTCCTTCCTCTAAGATGTCATCAAGCCAGGTAGGTTTCACCTGATGGTGGGAAGTACATTTCTTAAACCACAACATTCTGGTAATGTTTCTTCCACAGACTTCTTTGATACACATGTATAAATTTAGTATCCAAGTAGCAGAACAGCACTATGGTGAAATGACCAGTGTGCTCCAAAATCTCGTAAGTGATATGTGAACAAATCTACTGTCCTTCTTACTTTTTGCTGTTCATATATTTGATGGGTTTCACACTTCCTCCTGTGATGTTAATTAGTGAGGTGCTCCAACTTTTGCTGAAGCTAATGCTCCTGCTGCTGGCTGGGAGGGTCAAGGTGGGTCGGCAGGAGCAGCAGGTTGAGGCTGAGATTTTAATGCCACTCTTGGTGTAAGCCTTCCTTCCTGAAAGTTTCTGAGAGTGCTCGTGTCTCCTCAGACACCAAAGGCAATTGGGTAGGACAGGAAACCTGCAAGACAGAAGGCCTGCTAACCCCATGGTCCACAGAAATTCTCGCCAGTACCGACAGGAGCAATGGGATGTTCCAGCTGCCCAGATTCAACTTCTTGATCTCACACCCAGGTGCCAGGGTTCATCTCTGAGCTCACTGTGGTTAACAGCTCCATGTCATGCTGGGGCTTATCTCACTGTGCTAGTTTTACAGTGGTAAGAAGTGATGGGATAGCAAAGAAGTGCAGAGAGAATATTCACCTGGCAAGATGGTGAAAAAAAACCCTGAGTAAAGGGAAATGCATTGGAAAGTTTTGTGTTTATTGCTTAGCATCATCTTATTGCATTTGTTATTTGTTCCTGGAAGTTTATTTCTGATACTGTGTCTGGAACACCTGGAGCTTTTCACAGGTGAAGAAGAAAGGAATATTCTAGGAAAACATGGCAGGAGTTATAAGCTTCTTTCAGTTTATGGTATTATTAATGATTTCCTGTATAGATTTCAACAAATAAATGGTTGGTGAGGGTATTTTTATAGTGTTCCAAGTCTCTCTGTGGTAACTTGGTCATTCATTCAAAGGTACGCTCTAACCTCTTAGAACGTGTCCTTGTTTGATGAGGGTGTTCCTTATGTTGTTGAGATAGATATGTGTGTAGTATACATCATGTATACATCAGTATAAGCATTGAAAGAAAGAAAGAAAAGCTGTACAACTGAGTCATCATAATCCATGGATGGATTTATAGGTAAATAAATATCTAGATAAATAAATATCTACATACAGATCCACTTTTTTCATGAGGCATTAAAATGGCTCTGTGGAGATGACACAAGTGAAACTACTCCACAGCAGAATGAATTTACAGCGGCAGTCAGTGAAGAACAGAAACACCCAGCTGGGACAAGGAAAACTTCTAACTCCTCAGACCTGGTCTTCCAGAAGGACCTACAACATAACTTCAAAGACAAGCCTGGGAACTAAAAGTCATAGCTTTTCAGAATATTAAAAAACAAGGACTGAGTATTTACTCAAACATTTTATAACCACGAAATATTTTTATACTTTTCCTCACATCTCACCAACTGTCAAGTCATCCCTGTTCCACACAAGTAAACAACTTCTATCTGATCTATAGGCCCATCATTGTCTCACCCCTCTTTGCCAACTATCTCCTCCCTCAAAATATTAGTAATATTATGTTACGCTCAGAGCAATCATTCCCATCCTGATGTTTGCTGTGTCTAGATCAGATGTACAACAAGAATTGTATTTCCCTCCCAAATATGCATTTATTCCAAATGTAATAGATGGTATTTGTCTTTGCAAATCTTGCTATCTTAGATTTAAGATGGCATCTTAGATAGCCACAGTTACAGAAGCACATCTAATGTTAGTAAAGGCTCAGGAAAATACAGGAACGTGCACCCTGCTCCACTAAAATACTGAACTGAACTCATGCACATTGACATGTCAGACCTAATGCCTAAACTGCATAAGAATCTGTCTTTAGGTGGGATTAAGATTGCATTTAGGTGAGATTAAGAGCCAAACTCAAAATTACAATTTATTCTACTGTATAAAACAAGTGAAGTATTTGTTCTCATGGCTTCCTTTTTCATAGAATCATGGACTCACAGAATGGTTTGTGTTCAAAGGGACCTTAAAAATCATCTAGTTCCAACCCCTCTGCCATGGGCAGGGACACCTTCCACTAGACCTGGTTGCTCAAAGCACCATCCAACCTGGCCTTTAACACCTCCAGGGATGAGGCGTCCAGAGCCTCTCTGGGCAACCTGTTTCAGTGTCAGAGTAAAGATTTTCTTCCTAATGTCTAATCTAAATCTACAGGTTAAAACTGTTACCCCTTGTCCTATCACTACACTTCCTGATAAAGAGTCCCTCCCCATCTTTTCTGTAGGCCTCCTTTAAGTACTGGAAGGCTGCTATGAGATCTCCCAGGAGCCTTCTCTTCTCCAGGCTGAACACCCCCAAGTGTCTCAGCCTGTCTTCATAGCAGAGGTGCTCCAGCCGCCTGATTATCTTTGTGGCCCTCCTCTGGACTCACTCCAACAGGTCCATGTCCTTCTTATGTTGGGAGCTCCAGAGCTGGCCACAATGTCCCAGGTGGGGTCTCACCAGAGCAGACTAGAGGGGGAGAACCACCTCCCTCGACCTGCTGGCCAGGATGCCGGCCTAGGATGCGGCTGGCTTTCTGGGCTGTGAGTGCACATTGCTGGCTTATGTTGAGCTTCTCATCAACCAACACCTCTGAGTCCTTCTCCTCAGGGCTGCTCTCAATCCATTCTCTGCCCAGCCTGTATTTGTGCTTGGACTGTCAGTCTTACACCTCACTCTTCCATTTGTCATATGGAATGACTCTGTCTAGGACTCTGTGCATTCTTCGCTCTGATGGAGTCCATCTCCTACATCTCTTTTCTGTTCGGGAAATGCTGGTGTGTGAAACAATATAGATTTCCACTGACAACGCTTTTTGTCTGAGCTTTGTGCCATGGACACTTTGGGTACATTGATCAAAAAGGTACTTTTTTCTGTAAGCATTGCATCTCTGAAGGAACTCTACAATTTATTGCCCACTGTCACGGTCATCTGTTTTACCCAGATTCCTACTTTTGCTCCAGATGGATCCTCTGATAATTTCTTAAGAGGAGTATTATTTCTAATTGCCTTCCCAATGTCTCTGTCCTATCCAGTGCCTGCAACTCTTCTCATGCTTTATACTGCTGCAGGCCTCACAAAGGACACAGAAGACTGATATATAAATATAATTGCTGAGCTAATTCAGGACGGGCAGACAAGTGTCCCTGCACTGTTTGCAAAAATTAAACTAAGAACTTCTGTGTATGGTATGTGCCATTGAGTTTAGTCTACCTGGAATAACTGCTCAGACATATGAGCGATGATTACCTCTGCCGAGCTTGAACTGATAAGATTAATCCAGTATGAGCTGGTAACACAGGTAATGTTTCTTTTCTTGTAAATTACTTGGGTGGGAGTCTGGAGAGTTATAGAAACTGTGGTGGCAAGTAATAATTGGCCTCAGGGATGGAAGACGTCAAAGAGATTGAGCCTCAGGCCATGTGATTAGCAGAGCCATTGTCAGCTTATGTCAATGATCTAATATAGAAGGTAATAAACAGTGAAGATGATAGCTCTTTGTGGGCAACCACCGTACATGGTCATCTGATACCATGTAGAAGCTGAAGCACAAGAACTTCAACACACAGAAGGTAAGCTGTCATCCGTAGATCCAGCATGTAAACCGGTCAGAATGAGTGACCTGTTCCTCTGGGGTTACTGGTATAGGACTGGCCTAAACTAGACAGGTGGGGCTGCAGCTGCGATCTGGGTGTGATATGCATGTTTGCAGAACAGGAATCATTATCCACTTGCTGTACGCATCCTGCCAAGCAAATAATAAATATTAGGCTGTGTATCACTGAGCACAGCACTACACCACCCAGTCTCCCTGTGACTGCTGGATGCACAGTGTACACAACTTTCATTCCAAAAAAGTGACAGCTGCCCTGCACCCCTACTTCTGGTGCAAAGGCTTGTCTTATTTTTTGTAACTGCAAATAGGTCCCATGGTCTTTCACACTGAACACCATCTTTTACGCTTCCAGTTGGAGCCCCATCTTGTTTACACTGGAGGTAGACCGAGTGCCTTTAGGGCAGGAAGTCTTGCTTCTGCCTGTGGGAATTTAAAGCCATTTAAAAGTGAATAAAGTTTCTTAAAAACTTAAGAGAATATGCTTCTGCTCAAAAAGCACGCATCACATGAGGATATTTAGAACAAGTAAGAGGTTTGTAAAGACATTCATGGATGAAATTTTCATCAGAAGGGGTTAGATACCACCCTTTCTTTGTACTGCTTAAAAGACTGCTGTCACAGAGCTATTCAGGGACCTTTTACCCCAAAGAACTTCAAGAAGTGAACCTAAAAGAAGACAGAGTTTACAGACTGCTAGGTTATGTGACTGAAGGCTCAACCCCACGAACACAAAGGAGCAGGGCACAATGACAGGCAGGGGAACCCCAGTAACCACACCAGAGCCAGCTGAGCTCCTGATGGGGTTGCTCCAAGGGCTGTCACAAGGGAGCCACCAGCCCCATGGGTTGGGGGGACACCCCCAGCTGAGTCAATGGAAGACACTCCCCATCAACTCCCCATCAATCCCATTACAGACTCAGAGAAAATTACTGCCTACAGGAGCATGGAACTCACTATGGGAAGTTGGAAAGAACAATTTGGGGTTGCACAAGACTTACTATGTGATGTTTAGGGGAAGGAACAGAGACAGGGGAAGGGAAAGATCAAATTGGACTGGGGAGGAACAAGTGTGGAAAAATACAGAGGAAAGGAGATAAAAGGAGCTGGACATATGTAAACAGGTTACTGGTCAGTATACTTGTGTTGAAGTGCAGCCAGGGACAGGGGCTTTGCCAGCCAGGGCTCCATCCCCGGGTGGGATGGTTTTGGTGTGCTCAAGGACACAGATAGCCAAGCTGTGCAAATGATCTGTTGATCATCAAGAAGTGCAAAAGTGTCCAGAAGTAACTGAAGCAAGAATCAGAAGACAACAACAAATCAGAAACCAAATGGTGTCATCATCAGTGAGGTATTCTCTAACCAGTCCTGTAACTAAGGACATGGAAAGGTACTGGGGTAAATGGAGGTGGTTGAAAAAAGACTCTGGGAGGAAGGACCTATGACCCTGCTCAAGGACGCAGGACCATCTCTGCAACCTCTGGGGAACTCAGGGAGTGGAAAAGAGCCCAGGGAAACCCATGACACCCCCACGATCCTCTGCTAGGATGACACAGCATGGCAAGAACCACCACACTGACTCACCCAGCCTCCCTCCAGGATTGCACCATCTCTCCAGCAGAATGAGGAGCTTGTGAAAGCAACCACAACACCAGCCTGCCCAACTTCTCTCCCTCCCTGCACCACCTCTCCCATGGCACAGGGAAGTCATGTAATTTATAAAATTTCATACATCTGTGTATAAAGCATAATTGGGAGCTTGGGGGAGGGGGGGCTGCAGGGGTGAGCTCTGTGCGAAGGTCACAGCTATGCTGGACACAGCCTGTTCCAGACAGCTCCACCGGACCCACTGCAGACCACATCAGCCAAGCTGGTGGTACTTCTGAGCCAATCAATCAGATAAGTTTGTAGCACCTCTGCAAAAGATGTACTTAAGAAAGGACAGAAAGCACCAGTACAAAAGAAAAAATGACCAGGTTGGAGGAGGAGGAAAGAAGAGACCGTGCCTAAGCAGGGGCCAGAGCCACAGAGCTGCCCAAGCAGGGCCCACGAGGCATGACTCTAAAGGGACTGCCACTTGATGGAGGAACCACCATGCACTGACCCCAGTCTCCTGCGCTGCCCACTGCCTCACCAAAGGGATGGAGTGTAATGTGTGGCAAGGGGATGGGAGAACAGAAAGAGAGGGGAGAGGTGTGCAGGGGGAAGAAGGGGTGGTTTTTATGAGGGTTTGTTTGCACTCCATTAAAGGACCAGCTCTCTGAACACCCTCCCAAGAAGGGAGAGTTTCACTTCCACTACCCCTTCCGAGTCATTCTGTGTTACTGTCCTTCCAAACTAGACTCTTCTGGTTCAGAAAGAAATACAGACAAGCCTTCCCCCTGAAGTCTGGCTCCTGATCCCAGCTAAAACATACTCTGAATTGAAACACAACTTGGCAGATCTTCTGACCCCATGAATGAAAGTGAAAACTATAATCAACAGGTCTTTGACCCCCACCCTAACACCTGTCTGAGATATCTCAAAGACCATTTGAATGTCTTTGCTCTCAGCTCTTCAGTTCTTATGCCTCAGAATGTGTCTGGGTTCAAAAGGAAAGCTCTCTGGTTTTGTAGGAATCAAAGATTTTTGGGGATTTTAAATATTCAAATCCTGGAATGCCACTACTCACATGCTATGACTGGTTCGAGCCAATATATTGACACTAACAGGTATGTTGCTCTCTTTTTATCTGCTGAAGGATACAGTGTTGAAGGAAAGGAAGCTCCTTAAACCTGACAAAGACAGGTTGACAAAGCTGACAAGCAGCACTAACTGTCGGAGGGCAGCGAGAGGCTGGGGAAATTTGGCCAGTGGAGTAGCTGAGGTGAGACTGAAAATACTTCCACCTAAACACGACCCCTAACTAGAAAGATCCTGCGTTGCCCAAGACTGAACGAAACTGGTACATTGGGCACTGCAGTCTGGGGAGGAACCCACACTAGGGCAGTTAAAAAGCAGAAGAAACGTGGAGTGGCAAGAAAGGAAACCAGCACGCACTGATGCCAACCTCCTGTGCTCGCTGGTGCCTCGCTGAAGGGACCGAGTGTGACCTTTGGAAAAAGCAAGGGGAGTGGAGACTAGAAAAGGAGGAGAAGTGTCTGGATTGCAGTTGAGGTGTTTTCCTTGGCATTTAATTTTTACCTTGTTTCTCACTACCTCTGAATCAGCAATTAAAAAATATGTAGTTGGCAATAAATTAAAAATCAGTGAAATTTCCCAACATGAGACTGCTTTGCCTGTGACAACTAGACAGACTAGAAAAGGCAAGCGCTGGTCTTTCTTAAGATTATGCTCTGTTTAGGAGCCAGCCTGTCTGCAAAGGGGTAATTTGGTGAAGAATGTGGATCCTTGTGCTGAGATCTGCTCTGGAATGGTTCCTAGCAAATTCAGCCCTTAGAAGAAACGATAGAGAACGAATGTTAAAGGCAGTAAGAATGAGAAGCTCTTGTGTTTTGCTCTTGCAGATAAGAAGGTGTAGGAGACCTGTTCTGGTGTGAGGTCCATCTAGGCCATTATCTTTTCTGAGACTGCAGGTGAAAGTATGTTAGCACTGACAAATGTGGTGGACACTGGATCCACCTTCAGAGACCTTATTTGATGCTGTAAGCAAAAGGTAACTCCTGTTCCAGTGGTGTTTGAAAAGTTGACCTGAGAGGTGTGATTTAAGCAACTGCAGGTGAAATAATTTTGGATTGAGAGAGGATGCTTCTCCTTTTGGAGAAGACTGTACTCTGCAGAGGTTTATGTCAGTGTGTGCAAACCTGCAAATATCAAGTTGGATTAGCCAGTGAGTAGGATAAGAGGCTTGGGAGCCACATGTCAGAGCTGCCATAGGTTTGGGCCAGATACTGGTCACACCAGAGTGGTCTGACAGTTGGCTTCTGGAGGGATGAGGAGGTCCAAGCCAATTATGGGAGGTCAGGTGTCGACTGAGACCCATCTGAGTGTATATACCTCTGTGCATGAGTCAAGGGGAGAGCAGGGGATGCAGGGACAGTTACTGGGGAGAACCATAGCGTGTATGTGTAGATGTTGGTCTGTGTGGGGGTATGCAAAGTAAACTGGAAGGTCAAGGGTCCAGAGTCAGTTACTGAGCGTCTAAGTAAGACAGACTGAGTGTCTAAGGCCAGCTACTGGAAGGATCTGTATTGTATATATGTATACATTTCACACTAACAAACCTTTATCTTTAACTGCCAGAGGGGGACAGGATTAGGCTGTTTGTGCCAGCTGTGTTTGTGTGGTCAGTTGTGTATATGTGTATATATACATACACATACATACAGTGTACAGCATCTGTGGGCCTATTGGGAATATGTGCAATAGGCCACCTCACTACTGACTGTATGTGGCAACATGGAGCTGCAGCAGCCTTGCTTCTGTTGGGCTACCAGGTCCAGCAAACCTCAAGCGAATGAGTTGCTCTCACAATATAGAAAGAACCTCCAGCATTTGCATGAGTGACTCCGCACTAAGTACACCATTCTCACCGCACCCTTCCCAAACCCTCCAAGGCCCAAGCCCAACAGAGGTCTTCAAGCTTTCTCAGGTGATGTGCTGCCTAGTGAGACAGGGAAGACATGGCCGTTCTTTCCTGGGATTTGATGCACCAGTTACAGAAGGCAGATGAACATCTCATTGCATGGCGGGCAGCAGCTCAGGTCCTCTGTGACAGCTGGCCCAACCTATCAACTGCTTACAATAATCAGAGGTCATCAAAGAGCGCTTCTCCCTGAAACGTGAGGAACTAAAACGTCAAATGGGCAAGAAATGGCAACCAGTTCTGGGCAGTGGGCCACCTGCACTACCAGTGGGTCAGTGAAGTAAACAAGTTGGATTATAATGCATTGCCAGTACAGGAGAAGGCTGGACAAGCCCTTGGCAGAGGCGGGGATGTGGTCCTGGTAGAGGACAGGCTTCTGTAATGCATTTGAGCTACAACTTTTTGGGGAGAGGAGAGATGAAGGGGACTGTTTATCTTAATGATTTAGCACCACAAGGTGGGTAGATGATTCCAGTGTATTTCTCTACAGTGCTTCTGTTTGCTATTGCAAATTTTTCTTAAGTTCACTACAGCAGCCTCAGGTCATTGCTGGGTGACCTGACTCTGGTTTCTGGCCTGCCTGGCTGTTGATGGGGGCTTGATCTAGCAAAGCCTGAGGAAGAACTAGAGTGGAAGGAAAGCATGTTTTAATTTCCAATCCCCACACAGGCTGCAGTGGACAACTGCAGTGCTATTTTGTTCTCTCCAAAACCTGTTCCCCTGCCAAGTCTAGAAGGGGACGAGGAGCTGTTTGCCCTTGTGGGGAAACAGCACAGACCACACATAACCTAGGATTGACTAGGAAGGTCTCCAAGTTCCCTTCTCAGCCATACGAAAAGTACAGTGCGAGTCTGAAGCGATGTATGTAAGGAGGCAGAGAAAGTGATAAAATAGGCAGAATTGGAAGGAAGCCATACATAACTTTCTAAAGTACTAACGCTAGAAGTGGGTGCACCCAAGCCTCTATTCAGGTGAGTATTTGTCTGTATTGTATGTGCAACAGCCATTTAATCTGCCAACAAAAGGTCACTATGAATGCAATGCAGCAGAATAGTGCTGAAACTTTAACTCATAAAATGTATTTATAGTGTGGAAGTGCAGGGACAGAATTTATAATTCTAGCTAACTTGAGAAATTAAAGAAAGATCTCTGGAGCATGTCCAACATCCTCACTGTTCTTAAAATATACCTACTCCATAAACCAAAGGTGTAACATCTGTGTATCTGTAATGCTTCCATGTGTGTGTATTACTGATTTAGTAGAATTCAAATTTTAACATTTAGAGTATGACAACGAATGTTAAAGATTTTCCTGGATACGCAAACAAAGAAACTACTTTTCCTTCCTCCAGACATATGCTATGGTCTGACATGCTGAACAACTGTGATATATGAGGGATTTGCTCTTTACTCTTTAAAAATCAAACATTACCCATGAAATAGTTAATATTTATCTTTATATACATAGAATTTTTTATGCTGATATCAGAATTACAGAGAGAGCTTTTTAACAGAATAGCATTTGCTTTTGGTTTTTTTCTTTTCATTTTCATAATCATTTTTATAGGAACTTTTGGGCTTTTATCTCCCTACTTATCGCTTAAGTTGTCATGCACATCATCTTAGAAGGAAAGGTGGTTTCTTTGAAACTGTTAAAGACCTCTCCAATTTCATAGTTTGGTCAGTGCTTATTTCACTACTGCTTCAGAATTGTTTTATTGCCAGAGAAAAAGTATTCAAAACACAAGCAGTTAAAATATCCAACTAATGATGTTTTTCCATTCTCCCTTTGAATCTACCTGAGTGGCCCTTCTCTACACAGACTGTAGTCCAATAGTGCTGCTAGTGCAGCCAAAGCAGAGAAACGTAGCACTGTCTAGATAGTCAAACATCTTATAAAAGTATAAGATCCCAAATTTGCTAGGAGGTGAGAAGATGAAGCCCACTGTGGTTTCAGCATTTCTCATTAGAGGACCCTTAACCCTAGTTATCTCCACCTTCTTGACTAAGACCGTTGATGACTGCAAACATCAGTGCTTACAACACAGTATCAGCTCCACAGTATTATATACTGTTAGCTAATATTGGATATGTTGCTGAAGACCATTTTGACTTTTTAGTAATAATAATCAACAAGAACTAACCATTAGGGTGGAATGTATTATCAAATATTAATTGAATAAAGTTTTAAAGTTTAGAACTGACCTATCAATTTTCTAAGCATTCATAGTGAACTATGGTACACACAAATATGCATATAAATATACATACACACACATTCAGCTACAAGCAAGCGATGATTTTTTTGTACTTTTATTAGCATTTCAGTCACCATAGGCAGTGCTGCCCCAAAATCAGGCCACCAACCCTTGCAAACATATGTGCACATGTAATGACAAATTAAGGAGACCTTATAGCAGCCTTCCAGTACCTAAAGGGAGCCTCCAGGAAAGATGGGGAGGGACTCTTTATCAGGAAGTGTAGTGATAGGATGAGGGGTAACAGTTTTAAACTGAAAAAGGGTAGATTTAGATTAGATATTAGGAAGAAATTCTTTCTTGTGAGGGTGGTGAGGCACTGGAACAGGTTGCCCAGGGAAGCTGTGGATACCCCCATCCCTGGATGGGGCTTTGAGCAACCTGGTCTAGTGGAAGGCATCCCTGCCCATGGCAGGGGGGTTGGAAGTAGATGGTCCCTTCCAACCCAAACCATTCTATGATTCTATGAAATTGGTGAAGAAAGTGTTTTGCATTATACCTAGAGGTGCACTGGCACAGCAAGCCACTTCATATCAAACGGGCTTGCATGCACCTCCTGCACAGGAGTCCAGCTTTGCTCCTAAAGCTACTTTCATCTCCTCCCTATGCACCACAGGCCCCTCTGAATCTGCAGGAAAACCCTCCCACAACTTTAGTGCAGGGCTGGGGCACAGGCACTGCACTTACACCCCACTGCGCAAACCCGGGGGCTGTGAAGAACAAGGCCAGCCAGGCAGGGGTACCCCCACACCCCACAGAGCAGCGCCCTGGGCTGCCCACTGAACCAAGCCCTCTTCATGTTACCTGCAAAGCTGCAAAGGTTGTTCCATCCCAAGTAAAACACCAGGAGGCATTGGCCATATACTGAAATTGGGAAAGGATGGACATGCATGAGTCCCATGCAACCTCTTCCTCTTGCTTAGTTTGATTGGTCTTTTTACATTTCCATTCCATAATCATTCAACTTACATTTTTCTTAATTTGCTTATCATAAGAGCACCAGCCTGTATTTTGAAACCTCCCTATTTTAATGAAAACATAATTTAATAATTTTTCACAATCCACTCTGTTCTCTGGGGTTTTCCATTGCTTTCGAACACAACTTATCCATTCCTGCCATCCGACAGTAGGAACTTGCTCACAATAAGTACTGTCATTATTGGATTTTTCACTACTCAAATTTATTGCCAGAATTCCCCATGGAATTGATTCACCTACTGCTCTTGGAATCGGGAGACATGCAGTAATTTGAGTTACATTTTGCAAAGTAGCAAACTCTTTTATTAGCCCAACCATCAAGTTTTCTTCCGGTGTTTTTCTCGGAAGATATATTAGTTGTTCTGCTTCTATTGACAGTGGGTTTACATGCCCCACCATTACTTCTGACCTATCTGTCTCTGCCTCTAACCATGCTCCCACCAGCATCAGTCTCCAAATCAGAACCCATTTTCCCAGCACCCCAAAATGACACATGAGATTACACATGTTTTAAAGTCAGCTTTGCAGTTTCTGGATCTCTATTGACGATCTTGCATGAAGGAGGAGCCTTCTTCACTCTAGTGTACTGTATCCATTACTCCGATTCTGCAATCTTGATTGCAGTAAAAGTCATCAAAAGTACCTGGAAAGGTCCTTTCCAACGTTCTTTCAAGGATTCAGAAGTCCATGCCTTTATGAAGAATCTCCAGGTTGGAAATCATTTACCAGATTTTCCAGCGACAGAGGTCTGTTCCAAACAATCACACTCCGAAGTGCAGTCAAAGTCTTTCCTAGAGAAAGCAAATAATTATATACATCCTGTTTCCCTTTTAGATTCATATCTAAGTTTGGCTCTGGGGATTCGTATGGTTTCCCATACAACAACTCATATGGACTCACTAATGTTCCAGCTCTTGGCTGAACCCAAATACGTAAAAGAGCCAGTGGAAGTGCCTGAGGCCACTTTAAATTTGTCTCCTGACAAACTTTGCTAATTTGTCTCTTTAGTGTTTGATTCATTCTTTCTACTTTTCCACTAGATTGTGGCCTCCAAGGTGTATGTAAGTCCCAGGTTATTCCCAAAATTTTACTAGTACTCTGCACTACTTCTGCAACAAAATGTGGACCTCTCTCAGAAGATATTCCAATAGGTACTCCAAATCTCGGAATTATTTCCTGTAGTAACCATTTAATGACTTCTTTTGTCTGATTGGTTCAACAAGGAAAGGCTTCAGGCCATCCTGTAAAGGTATCAACCCTGACCAGAATGTATCGATACCCTTTTTGTCTTGGCAATTCTGAGAAATCAATTTGCCAATAATCTCCAGGTTGCATGCCTGATTTCAATATTCCCATTGGAAATTTCCTTTTTACCACTGGATTATTTTGAAGGCAGACCTCACATTTGGCAGAAACCATTTTAGCCATCTCCAACATTTTTACAGACATTACATGTCTCTAAAAAGGTCACTAATGCCTCTGAACCCCAGTGACATTCTCTGTTTTGTCAGTAATATTTCTCTCATCAAAATCGGAGGAACCACTACTTGTCCCTGAGCTGTAACCCACCATCCTGATAGATTCTTTTTTGCATTCAATAACTGTCCTAACTTTTCCTCTTCCTCTGAATACTTGGGTTTTTCCCTTGGTAATGCAATAATCTTAGGAGGAATTAATGCCATTTCCAAAGCATTCGTTTTTGCTATTGCCCTCGCTGTTTTATCAGGTAATCTATTCCCTATTGCTTCTCTTGTATTTCCTGATTGATGTGCTTTACAGTGCATGATTGCCACTTTGGTTGGTTGCTGGACCGCTTGTAACAGTTTCAAAATATCTTCTTTATATTTAAGGTTTGCTTCTTGAGAAGATAATAATCCTCTTTCTTTCCATAGAACTCTGGACAGGTACCACACCAAAGGCGTATTTTGAATCAGTCCAAATATTCACTTTCTTTTCTGCACTCCATTCTAAGGCTTTTGTCAGGGCTATTAATTCTGCCCTTTGCGCCAAAGTGGTACTGGGCAAGGCATTAGCCTCTATGACCGACCTGTCAGTTGTTACCGCTTATCCAGCGTAACGGATCCCATTTTCCACAAAACTGCTACCATCAGTGTATAACTCCCAATCAGGATCATCCATTGGTGTATCTTTCAGATCTTCTTGACTGGAATACACCTGTTCGATAGTAGCCAAGCAGTCATGTTCTAGTTGTCCTTCTTTCTGTATAGAATTCAGAAAAACTGCAGGATTGACTAGATCAGTAATTTTTAGTACCACATCATCTTGTTCTGTATTACTTGATACTTCATCATCCTGCTAGGAGAAAGACAATGACCCCCCTTTTGCTCCAAAACTGTTATAACCATATGTGGTACGTATACCACTATTGTTCGTCCCAAAGTCAATTTTCAAGCTTCTTGTATGAGCATTACCGTAGCAGCAACTGCTCGAAGACTAGGAGGCCACCCTTTACTTACTGTGTCCAGTTGTTTGGATAAATATCCCACCAGTCTCTTCCAATTTCCCATCCATTGGGTTAATACTCCTAGTGCCAAATGCTGACTTTCATGAACAAACAACTGGAAATCTTTAGTTAAGTCTGGAAGTCCCAAAGCAGGAGCAGTCATCAGGACCTGCTTCAATTCTTTAAAGGCCCTTTGCTGTTCCGGGCCCCACTTCAAGGGAGGCGACCCCTTCTGGGCCTCATGCAGTGGTTTGGCTATTAATCCGTAGTTCATAATCCATATCCTGCACCACCCAGCCATTCCCAAGAAGGCCCTTAATTCATGAATATTTTTTGGCTCTGGAATACTACAAATGGTTTCTTTGCGATCAGTCCCCAGTTGTCGTTGTCCTTTTGAAATTTCAAAGACCAAGTATATTACAACTTGACTTGCCACTTGTGCCTTAGTTCTGGATACTTTATACCCATTAAGTCCAAGAAAATTTAAAAGATTTATTGTTACCTTTATGCAGGTTGCTCTCTCCTCAGTGGCAATTAATATGTTGTCCACATACTGCAGCAGCAGGTGACCAGGCAATTCTGTTTCTTTTTGCTTCCACATCTCCAGCTCTTTTGCCAACTGGTTGCCAAAGATGGTCAGACTATACTTAAAGCCCTGTGGTAATCTTGTCCATGTTAATTGTGTCCTTCATCCTGTTTGTGGATTCTCCCACTCAAAGGCAAACAATTTTCGACTTTCCTTTTCCAGAGGTATGCAAAAGAAAGCACCTTTTAAATCAAGCACTGTAAACCACTGATGACTTTCCCTCAAAGCTGTTAAGAGGGTATACGGATTCGCAACTACAGGATGAATATCTTTTACTAGCTGATTTATTGCCCTTAAATCCTGAATTAGCCTATACTCACCTGAAGGCTTCTTAATTGGTAAAATGGGAGTATTATATTCAGATTCACACTCCTCTAAAATTCCATGTTTTAAAAATTTATCAGTCAATTTCTTAACCCCTTGCCTAGCTTCAGGCTTTATCAGGTATTGTTTTATTCTTACTGGCTTGGCATGTTCTTTCAATTAAATTTTTATAGGCTGGGCTACCTTTAATCTTCCAGGTATTTCTGTGTTCCAGACCATAGGTATCAGAGTCTCCTCTATTTCCTGTGGTATTTCTTGTGTCTTTACCTTGTCTTGTACCATCAATATTTCCCCTGTTTTTGATTCAGGTATCTTCAAAAGAATATCTCCTTCCTCAAAAACTATTTGTACATTTAATTTAGATAACAAATCCCATCCCAACAAGGGTATTGGACATTCTGGAATATACAAAAATTCATGTGTCATAACTTTACTCCCAAATTTCAAATCCAGGGGTTGAAGGAATGGCCTATTTTCCTGTTTCCCGGTCGCTCCAATTACATTTGCAGTTTTATTTCCCAGTTTTCCTTTATAAGGATTTAAAACTGAATACGTTGCCCCAGTATCTACTAAAAATTCAACCTTTGAATCTCCCAGCCTAATATCTCCCTCTTGTGCCTGATGCGGGGAAGGATTTCAATCAGGTAACGGTGGGGCTATTCCCAACTCTAACTCCATTTCATCCTCCCTAGGGGTCGCACATCTTACACATCTTTTTCCAATATCACAAGCTGAACAACACCTTTTAGATTTCCAATTTTCAGAAGTTATAGCCATCACTAAATTTTCTCGACTTAGCAATTTACACTCCTTCTGCCAGTCAGTCTGCTGCCTCAAATAAAAGAACAAATCTACATAAGGTACTTTATTCCATTTTCCTTCCCTTCTACAAAACAACATTAATTGCATGATAGTATTATAATTCAAAGTCCCATTCGTTGGCCATTTTTCCTGATCCTCTAAAACATATAAAGGCCACCAATGATTACAATACTCAATCATTTGACTTTTGCGCAAATCATCATGCAACTCATTCCAGTGTGTCAATAAACCTCCCAAGGGTGACATCCTTGGTATCTTCTCATGAGTAGTTAAATTCCCTGCACTCTTAAACATTTTTTCTAATGCCATTATGCTTATATATATATATTCAAATAACAAATATCTATATATATATAT
The DNA here is from genome assembly GCA_008921705.1 of Burhinus oedicnemus. NCBI lineage: Eukaryota > Metazoa > Chordata > Aves > Charadriiformes > Burhinidae > Burhinus > Burhinus oedicnemus. The sequence continues at coordinate 2,494,582 of VFFE01009189.1, read as the reverse complement.
TCAAATAACAGGTATCTATATCTATATATTCAAATAACAGGTATCTATATCTATATATTCAAATAACAGATATCTATATATATGTTCAAATAACATATCAAACAAATGCAAATATTCCAATAACAAATATTAAACAAATGCAAATGACAATTGTCTCAAATCCACAAAGTCCAACACAGCAATAGCTTTTGCTTATGACTTACGGGCAGACGCCTAGGCTTCCAGTGCAAACGGGTGCCCTCAAAGCCCCAACCCTGCGAAGCTTTTGCCGTGCCTTACAGGCAGGCTATTCCAAACAATGCAAACGGGCACCCCCAAAGCCCTAACCCTGCGAGGCTTTCGCCACGTCTTATGGACAGGTTACTCCAAACAAATTTCAAAGAGAAGTGCCTTACCCTTTTTCAGGGAACGGTGCGAGGAGCTTGTATGGGTCAAGGACTATAGTCCTCCCCAAGAATCCCTCGGTGCCGGCTGGCGTTTGATCAACACTCGATCCCTTCCAGTCTCACTCGCAAGGTCCCATCTGGGTCGCCAAAAACTGTTACCAATTCATAATGTCGGGAAGAACTCATCTACACAACTCATCTACACAATGTAGGTGAGCAGGCACTTCTTTATTGCAGCTCTGGGGACATGGGGGATAACTCCTCCAAAGACGTGTCCACTTTTGCATTTTAAAGTCTCCAATTTTATATACACTGATCATTACATATTCAAATAATTAATACATATTCATTGTTTTTCTCTTTAGTGACTGGTCACACATTCCTTGCCTCCTATGTAAATTAGTGTGCAGACTGTCTTCCTCTTCCATTGTTTTCTTTTGAGTAGGTGGTATTACTTGGGTAGGTGGTCAATGAGTTGGCGGTCGCGGTCTCCCCCTGCCGAAATTACCTTTTACCTACTTCTCCGTTAATCTTGGCAGTTCCAAGTGGTTTGCTCGGTGTGATGACCAGGCCCACAGTTCATCACTCTCCTGAGAGGAACCTTCTGCTTGTTCATGATGCTTCATTGTTTCATTGTATAATGGTTAATTCAGAATTGAATAGTAGGTAGGTCATGCCTAGTTACTAGTTACCGATACATGTACATGCAGTGTTTAACATAAATACATACTATACTTGCTATTAGATCTAACATTTCTATCAAGTTTTTCTTTGATCATATATGTATTTTTTTATCAATACTCATACCCTCAAATAATCACTTATTACTTCTACCAATATCTATTGATTGGATTCTTGATATTCAAATCAAGATGGGAAAGGTAAGGGAATTTTCCAAGCAGCATCACTGGTGCATAACAGCTTTCTATGGCAAGTTCCCTTAATTGCACAAAGCTAACAAACACTGTTCCTAAGGTTATAAAAACTCAAAACGAAATAGCTCGTCTGTTCCTCACTGATTCATCTAGTTGCTATTAATTCCTTAATGCAAATCAATAATTATTAGCTAAGAGTTTTGTGATTACAGAGAGTTTTATGATTACAGATTTCAAAATACACAATAACCTAACATTTTATTTTCTACTATGACAAAATCTAATGATTTCACAACATTCAGACACGGACACGGAGGACGCTGGGCCCCACAGACCAGGTATGGCCGGCAGGTGCAGGGTTACGCCTCCCGCCCTCGCCGCCGGAACGAGCCGCCTCACACCCCGCCTCAACCGCCGCCCCAACGGCCGCGCGCGCGCCCGCCTCCCGGGGGCAGCCGAGCCCGCGCGCTCCCGCCCCGCCCCCCGGCATGGGGCCGCCGGTGCAGGCGCCATTTTAGCGCGAGGGGGCGCCCGGCGCCGGGGTGAGGGGACTCCTCAGCCTCCGCCGCCGAGAGCGGGGAGGGTCCGTGGGGGATTAGGGGCTTCAGTTCTGAAAACCCGCAATAAAGTTCAAGTACAACTTTGTAAAAGCAAGCATTTAAACACAGAGTTATAGAAAAAGTCCATGATTTACCTGACAAAATCTACGCCTTGCCTTAAAAGCATGTTGTGTTTAGCCCATTGTGTCTTAGGGGACACTCTCAGTTTACATGGACGCATTTAGCAATAAACTTGGTAAAAAGTTGCGATGACGTGTTGTGCTAGCAGTGTGCTATGCCGGAGATGTGTCTGCGTGTTTGTGACCAGTGGCATTTTAAGACGGAAAAAGCACTTTGATAATGTATTTTTTGCTGAAGCCAACGGGAAAACCTTTGGTGCTGAGGAGATTCTCAGTGGTTTTCAGGACCAGACCCACAGACAGGTTTGTAAGTGGATCATTTTTATAAAACTCACTTTTTCCAGAAAAAAATTCCAGTTGCTGTGGTTAAGATGTGTTTCCCCACTGTCTTCTCTGGAGTCTCCTCAAATGATGGCATCGCGTTCACTGCCCTAACAGAAACACCATAACGAATGCTTGTTAGTACAAGCAGTTGTCCGTATGAGACTATCAGACAGTTTGGAAGACAATTACCCAGCTGCTTTAAAGAGGGTTATTTTATGAACAGAGCCCCCATTTCTGGGAAGCACTAAGCACGCACAGCTCTCCTCTTGGCATCGCAGGTCAGTCACCAGTTCTCTGTGAGCCAGACCTGATGATAAAAACTCACTTACCTTGGTCAACACTTATTAAGCCTCATTAGTCTTATCAAACATTCTGGTTTTCATATTTCATTCAAGTAGATGCATTTATGTCAAACACCTGTAGAGCCATTTTTTGTTGTATCTTTTTTTGCCTACATCTAGTAGTTACAGCTAGCCAAAGCCAGCTGGCAAGCTCGGCTCATGGTCCTTTGATTTAGGTAATTTCTCTATGCAAGCCTTCGTGATGATCCTGAAGTGTGACTAGATCAAAGTTCAAATTCACACTTATAGATACAGTCTTGGCAGTCACTCTGAATTTATTCCAGTCTAACTCAAATCAAAATCTGACTCGTGACTTCCAAATAGCAGAATGCCTTGTTCTTTCTTTTGGTAAAGTTCTGACTTACTTGTAAGGATGTGGGAAAAGGTCTGACAGTTCCAGGTGTGTCAAACTTACAAGTAAGTACATACTTAACTACAAATTTAGAAAGTTCTTTTCCTTAAGTATGCATTGTCTAAGGTATTGTACTGTTTACAACTCCAGGAAGCACAACGGTCTTTTCATAATGCAAAAGTAATATTTGAGGAAGTTTTAACTCACTGTTAATGCAAAGTAGATAGCAGGAGAGAGTACCTTAGCATGCTGAGAGAACTGAACAACCATTGATTTCTACATACCGCTTATAAAATCAGAAGGTGTCTTGGAAGTGATCACTGTAATCTGAGGTGTCATGATTTGACTGCTGAAGTTATGGGTGATATCACTGTCTGGTTTGGTAGGCTGGGTAATGGTGGTAAGGGGTTTGATGGTGTAAGTGGACTGAGTGGTAGTGGTGGCCTAAGGGATATTGGTGGTTGTTGTGGGGGGTACCTGAAAAATTTGTAAGCCAAAGAGATATCACAGAAAAAAAATTGTAAACAAAAGAAACAGGACACACAACAAAAATTACAGTTTTCATAAAAATGTAACTTTGTAATAAAATCATGCAAGTGATTCCTGTAAATCATTCTAGCCATTCTTTTTCTTCTTTCACAGATGTAAACTAAGTCATTTTCTTGCATGGGATATTTCATTTATCATACCCAAACAGAATGACAATGCAACAATCATAGTACTCTGTTACATGGTTATTCATTCTTGGATACCAACACTTCGCTTGTGTATTTCCTGTGGAGAAACCTAACTTGTAGTTTCTAGGACTGAAGACCAAGAGTGTAAGGAAAAGTTGTAAGAAAAAAAAACAAATTATGGTCAATGTTATAAGTTGTATATCTTTTATAAGACTAGCAAATTTCATAGACATTGCTACCTTACACTGTTATAAATAAGATAAAATTCTGAAACAACAGATCTCCAAGAGTAATTCCTCTATCATTAATTTATTTTTCAACATACCATTGATTTTACTAAGGTTGCATATGTATTAAGACTGTGAGATAAAGAGAATTCTTTGATCAGTCTTAGTCCTAATGGAATCATAAGAGGAATAGGAAAAGGGATGGGAATGGCTAAAACTATCTGGTTATGCTTCTTAGTAAAAATGTTTAGGAAAGCATTTCAACACATGAATTTAAGTGGATACTTAACATTTTCCTAACTGGGCAACTAAGCTTTGCAGGTGTCTGGAAGACTGATATTTTCTGACACTCATATAGACAAAAAGAAAGTGAATTAACCTCACTTTTTTTTGTGTTCATTTATGAGAACAACTGAACAATTTCCCTTTGAATGTATATTAAACTGTAGGTTCCAAATGTCTTCCAGTATCTTCCCACATGGTGAAAGTTCAACTAGAGTAATGCTATGTTAAAGGTGCAGCTTACATCATTTACTCATTAGTGGACTGTCTTGCCAAGATTAACACAGAGTGTGGAATGCTGTTCCACAGGTCTGGTTGACACCTAACCTCTTTAACTTTTATTCTACTTTTACAAAACGTTTTCCTCTCTCTCCTCACTTAAAGAAAGTGTTTAGGAATGGTTCAGAATAAAAAATACCAAGACCTAAACTCCAACATTGATGAAAGAACAGACATATTTTAAAAAAAAGCTCTCATTACTTAATACAGAAATAGAATGTTCTTGAGAAAAGGTAATTATTTTTCTAAGAAGGAATTGATATGAAACATGAGTGTGTTATTTAAAATTTTTTCAAGCAGGAAATTTTAATGAAATGGCTCCTGTATAGGTAGAAATTTTAGGAAAAAGAATTTAAAGCTATTTACCTCTGCATTATTCGTATAACCTTATAGTACTGTTTTCTACAGTATCTTTTTATATGTAAAATAGTTTTATTTTACACCATTCAAATGTCTGGTATTACTCATGTTTTCTTGATATTGACAAAAATTGAAATGAAGAAAAAATAATTTGATCTTAGTTCCACATTGACATTGATATTCAATTTCTACTTTTTCTTGTGTAACACCTAATATGCTTTGACAGACTGCTTTTCCTCCAAGTGTGGTTTAAAGTGTTAGAGGGCGTGTTTTGATTTTAAGAATAATGTATTTCCTAAGAATAAGTCACACTTTTTTCAACATAAGTACGAACAGCAAAGAGAACAAAGGAAAAATAGGTAAGACAATGTAAGACTGCAAAAAGGAACTGACAGACACCATGCTTCTGTTAAAACTGCTGAAATCACTCTGCATGATCACTCTGCATGATCACTTTAATAAGCATTACTGTGTTTGGGTTTGGGTTCTTCAGTACCAGAAAGAAAACGGCATATAGGAGGCTGTCCAGTGAAGGTCATCAAGATGGTCAGGGGTCTGCAGCATACGACATCCAAGGAGAAGCCGAAGAAACCTGGAGAAGAGAAGGCTAAGGGGGATCTTCTTGCAGTCTTCACCTTCCTCATTGGAGGATGTAGAGAAGACAGAGCCTGACTTTTCTTGGAGGCATGCAGCAAAAGAACAAAGGATAATAACAGTTTATCTCAAGAGAATTTCTGACCAGATATAAGGATTTATTTTTTTTACCATGAGGGTACTTAAACATTGGAACAGAGACCCAGAGTGTTGTGGAATCTGTAACCTTGGAGATATTCAAGCTTAACTGGATATGGCCCTGAACAACCTGACAACTGCTGACAACCTGATGACAAGCTGACCCTGCTTTGAGGAGGCGGTTAGGTCAGATGGCCTCCAGAGATGTCTTTCAACCTAAATTATTCTGTAATTCTATGAATATTTTTTGATAAACCCTAAGAAACACTGAAAGAAACATTCGTTAGGGTGGAACAGTTGGAGAACTACATTCACATGCTTACCTTGTAACAATTAGGAAGTTAATTTCCTTTATGGGGCATATGCAAAATAAATAAAATTCAGAGCATATTTTAATACTTGTAGCACTGATAGTATTAATACTGGAGACTACAGAGACTCACAGTGTGATTACTGGAAATTTAATGATTTAGCTGTGTTCTTACAAATGATATAAACCCCACAAATACTACATGGAGCATTGCAGGGTAGGCACATTCTTTAAAGGGAACCTGTCATGCCTTAAATACATGCAATATAGAGATAACGGTGTTCAATACTTGAAAACAAGAGTATTACAAAAATGGACAGGAATGAAAGAACTAGCTTTTCTTTTCTTTGTTTCTCAGATATGACCATTTATATGTGTATCACAGATTATACAGCTGCATGATATACTACCTCACATCCAGTCTTCCACTGATGAGGTAAAATATGCTCTTTCAGAAAACCACTTTCTCAGTTCCCTATCTTAATAATAACGTGTTGATGCAGCCCAAGTCTCCAACACTGCAAATCCAATTGGATGAACTGCTTGTGTGTCAGGCTGAACTGTCTTCAAATTATACTGGTTGATCTAATGAAACAATTTCTTCTGCCTGCAAACCATGTTTTGTTTGTGGTAGACCATGACAATGCTGCCTTACATTTCTCACCTACAACTCCTTTGTCAAGATGTGAAAGAAAAGTGATAGTGCCAGTAAGGTGTAAAACAACCTTTGAAAGATTGTCCCAACTCTTCTGCTAGGTTGGGAGTGGAGACAGGGGTCTCATCTGCCTGAAAAATACTATCCTACCCATAAGCCTGTTTTTGGCATGACCTGCTTAGTCTCTTCTCAGCCCTAGTCTGCATACAAGTGGTAAGATTTAAAGACAAACCACACAATGCGAAGTCTGGCATTCACACACATGCAGGGTGGACCAATTATGGATTCTGGCCATGGTGAGTTTTGTTTCGATCATTTATGATAATATCCCATCACAGATAAGTGATTAATCTGAAATGAATGCTACAGAAACACTGCAGTCTTAGTTAAGAAAGATCTCAGAATAGCAAGGTTTGCAATTAAATACAGTCATTGTATTTTTCCTGTAATATCAAGGCTGAGTGCAGTTTTGATAAAAAAATGGGATTGATGTAGTAAACAGACTACTTTGTTAGTGATTTTCTTTTAAAGACTAAAATTCCTAATCCGGTTATATTAAAAACAGGGTGTGAGCACAGCTAAAATGTGGTTCCCCAAGAGGAATCCAGTCCAGACAAAATGGATCTACATCAGAGCTGCTCTTGTCACCACAACCCCTTACCCGGTATGCCTCTGCCTTTGCACTGGAACTGGAGGTCCTCCCTGTGAAAGGAATCTGATTCAGAGAGCTGAATCCGTAAAACACTGATATTACTTAAGAAAAAAAACAACTCCCAAAATCCCAAGATGTTTTCTGGTGGTTCAGCTGCATGGGCTCCTGGCAGGATTAGATGAATACCAGAGAAGGGGCAGAAACGCGCAGCCAGAGGTGGAAGGCTCAGCATAGTGGTTCACCCTAGAAAAGGACAGCTGGTCAGTCCTCGGGAGGGTATGACTCCCAACAGAGCACCAGAGCGGGGCAGGGATCCCATGCTGAAGGCATGAACTGGATGGTGGACAGAACGCACTCTGGCTTATCAGGTCCCAAGGCCTACAAGGCCAGCCAGAATAACCATTCTGTGTGCTTTGCCCAGTCTGACAGAAATGCAGCCAAGTGCGCCCATGTGATCCACACCAAATTTGCATTGCCAGGAGTTTCTCCCTGGAAAACAGTGTCTTCCCAAACTTTGGGAATATTCATTCCTAAATAATATGGAAAGTTTTCAGATAGGGTTGTACCCCAGTCTGTATAGAGGAAACTCTCGACAATTTGCTGGGTCTGTTCAAATATTATTTTCATAGTCATCAGGGTGATCAACTAAAAAAAATCAAAACTGTTCTGGTTAGTCCAAAGAGCAGAAGATGCCTGCTGAAGAGGTCTTATTGTAGGCTGTGGCTGTACAATCAGAGGTGTGAAACGCTATTCCATGAAACCACTGGGAGAATACAATTCTCTTAAGAGAAGGAAATCTGTCTGAGGATTTAAGAGCAATCGTGCTATCAACATGTGCTAAGTAGATTAAAATTTTAATGGTCCTTGTGCTTTATTATGTCTACCTTTCTGAGACGTAGCTCATTGTTTGAAGCTGCAATCTCCAGTTTTCCCATGAGCTCTTTCAATAACATCTACGTTGGTGTCAGTGCTGGAAGACTAAAGATTTGAGGGAGCTGTGTTTGGACTGGCTGCAAAGCCAGTGTCCTCTGAGATTTTACTAGTTATTACTGAAATTAGCACCCACATCAGTTTACTTAGGCTCAGGGGCACGACATTTGCAACAAAATCCCTGGGTACAGTTCCCAGCAGGGGATCACATCTCAGATGAACGAGAAGGAAGGATGGTGTGTGAGACCAGAATTAGTGGTGCATAAAGACTCATGTGATCTTGTATTAATCACCCCCCTAATGCCACTCTCTGCCTTACCTTTTCTGTTGGCTCTAGTGATTTTCAACAACAATCAAGTACCTAAATTCCATTCTTGATCTTTTATCTTAAAAGTTCTCCATATATTGAACTATGATGTTTCTCAGGTTAATTCTTTATGGCTAATTTTAGATAATATTAGAATATTTTAATTTTAAAATTGTGATTTCTTTCATCTTCAAATCCTTTTTTTCTACGCGTACAGAACAGGAAGGAATCTCTTGGCTGTCAGGGCTAATGCCCTGCTGCCAGGTAGTTATTTTCTTGTTTCTGCCACTCCTATGGAAAATCTATTCCAGGCCCTGATGGTGCTAATAGAGACAGCTGTATTACAAATATTAGTAAGGAACCATCTTCTCATTTTCAGTCTAAACCTAGTAATATTTCATATATACATGTTTGTTCTTGTGCTAACGTTATCTTTTATTTAAAGAAGTTTCTTTCTTTTTCTAGGGTTTACTCTCAGTGCGTTTTTGACAGCAGTCCCATCCCATCTCAGTGTCCTTTGCTAGACTAACAAGCCAGGCTTCCGTGGTCACAGAGTCACAGAATCACAGGGGTTGGAAGGAACCTCTGGAGATCATCTAGTCCAACCCCACTGCCACAGCAGGGACACCTAGAGCAGGTTGCACAGGATGGCGTCCAGGCAGGTTTTGAATGTCTTCAGGGTCGGAGACTCCGCCACCTCTCTGGGCAGCCTGGTCCAGTGCTCTGCCACCCTCAAAGGAAAGAAGTTCCTCCTCATGTCTAGATGGAACTTCCTACATTCAAGTCTGTGCCCATTACCTCTTGGTCTCCTTTCTGCATCTTTCAGCACATTTTTCTTGAATGGGAGCGATCATCACATACACCATATTTTAGAAGAAGTCTCCCCAGGACTTTGTATAATCTAGCACATCTCTGTCTTGATTCCAGCTGATGCATTGTAGGGATTACATTTGCCTTTGTGCAGCTATTAGGGCTTTTCAACTCATGGCCATCCTGGGAACAGCATGTATTTCTTTGCCCTAGTTCCTAATCACTTCCAAATGATGAGTTTATGCTACAAAACTTTGTTACTAGTTTCCTGATAAACGACAGTGTGTTCTGTAGTGGTAACTTTAATCTCAGTCCTACCATTGAAGTTTCCAAGGCTGCACAGTTCTTCCAAATAGTTTTCAAACATTTTTAACTGGCTTCTAACTAGGAAAAATAAGAAGAAAATAAAGAAGCAACAGAGAAAAACTACCTTACATATTGTTTTATTGTTCCAGTTGTTTATCTTAATTTTGCTCTTTAGTTTGACCTTTGCTTCCTTCTTTATTTTTCTGAGACCAAAGTGGTCATGTGGGAGAGGAGTGTAAGATGATGAGAAATTAGAAATGTTAAAATGTGCAATTGTTGTATTAAAAAATAAATAAGATTTTATGTCATAATAAACCAGGACCTTTTATTAAAGAAATTCAATTTGAAAAATCCTTATATTGATATTTTCCCAGAAAAAGCTTAATCACTCTGTTATTATAAGAATGTATTACATTAAACAAAACAAATTTCTTTAGAAACAGTAATTCTTGCGTGTAGCATGGATAAAGAAATAGGAAAAGAACCCCAACACTGTGGAGGACATCATAATCTGACCATGAAGGACCTCTAGTGGCATAAATACTTCCAATTAAAAAACCCTAAAATTATGCTTGCTCATCGTTTTACAAGGAATCACTTCTGCAAGTTCAGATTTTAAGTTAAATTTGTGCCATATTTTTTGTCTTTCCTTTTGTCGATAAGGTAAATGCAGAAAATATAGTTTTGTTATAGTAATAGGAAATAAAGGGTCTAGGTGTACAATGACATTGCACTTTAAGTTCCCTGAAACTTAAGCTGATGCTGTCAACTTAAAAATTGTGTTCTGTGTTTTTCCTTGTTATCATTGTTATCTACTTTTATCACCTACTCAAACTTATGATTTTCTTAGCAGGAGGAACAGCCTGATAGGACACACTGAAATAAAACTGTTTAGCAAAAAGGAGTTGAAAGCAGATGAAGATACGAGAGCTATGTCTGTGTATCATTTATTATGACTGTGCTAATTCTTTTATTTGTTCTCAGCTCAAAAGTAATTTTTTTTTGAAAAGCAGCAAAAAAAGGTATGCCGTTACTCTTGGGTTATCCTTCAACCCTTCTAGAAGACAACCAACTATAAGAAATATTTAGATTCTTGGTTCCTTTCAATCACACTTCAAAATAGTTTGGAATTTAGATACAAATTTTGAATAGAAAGAATTAATTTTTAAAGAATTCTACAAATGTATTGCTGATATTTCTTTGTCAACAGTTTTCCTAAGTCAGAAAAGAGGTATATGCGTACTAGTCTAGAGGCCCGTTAAGCATCCACATACATCCTGCCTGCAGATAAACTGTAGCCGCTCCCAGGGTTTTCACTCACCCTGGAAAAGACACAGTAACCAGTAAAATTAGTTACTTTTGTAGAGCACTGGGAACAGAGTTTTCCTATCTGAAAGAGGATGCCCAGCCTTAGGTGCACACACTCCCCAGTTTCCACTGGTGAGACAGCATGGAGGAGCGGTATCACCCGTTCTGGGCTGAACGGAGGGTGTCTCCGGAGCCAGGCAGCCTGGCTGGCACACGCTCCAGGCAGCTGTCTTGCTTCACTGCGGCAGCAGGGAAACTCAGGGGCTGACAAAAATGCAGAAACACACAGCCATGGTCACACTTGGGGTGAACCTTGAATCGTAGTAAAAGCAGGAGCCTGGAGTAGGAGTAGCTGAACACAGAGTCATGTTTAGACGTCTCAGATATCTTTGCATTCGTGGCCATGTTGTCCACAAGCCATAAAAATTTCCTGAGGTAGCAAAGTTTATCATACTCTGAGGTGAACTTAGTCCCCAAAGTCTAACAAAGGGCACTTTTAAAAATTGTTGTTACTGTCGGGTTTTTTTTAACCTTCTTTTTGTGTGTGTGTGTGTGTTAAAGAAGTTTAATTAAAAAGAGGTCCCTGCCTGTTTGATCTCCTATGACTTTGTTTCATATTTTTGCAGTACGCAGATACCCCGTCTGGGACAGCAGTCCTTCTGCAGCTGAGCAGCTCTGGTGTAAAACCCCAGCCTGGCAGTGGCTTTCTGGTGTGAGGCTGCTGCAACCTACCTGTAGCAAGGAATTCCAAGAGCTGAGCTGAAATGGAGACAAAAAACACCAAAGACATGATTTTCCGTCTTTGGAGAATCAGCAGCAGATTGCAGGTATAGGATAAATAAAATTAAAGGTGAAGATTATGGTACCACAGTTGTGGGGCTCAGATACGATGAAAAGTACAAGGTCTGATAGTTCTGCTTCTTTTCTTTTTAATCTTGTTTTTATTTTAGGTTATGGAAATTTTGACAGCATGACCTGACTTATAACTATCACAACACAGAAACTAATCTCGACAGACTGATTTCTTGCAGGAGTCACAGCAGGATTTTTATTGGATTAGGAATTCAAAATAAAAAAATCAATAAACTATTCTGTTATAAAAGTGAAGGAAAAATACATAAAATCTCAATATAATATAGAAATGGGTATGCATATATATAAATATAGAAGTATATTTATGAATATTCTTTTAAGACATATAATTGTACAGCTTTTCTCTCATATTGACCTACAGCTTTAATATTACACCATCACAGGGTCAAAGAGGGGATTTGAGGACCAATCCTCTCCCAGATAGCCAGTACCTTAGTGGTTAGGGCCTGGCCCTCGGGAAGCGGGAGACTAAAATCCACCTTTCTGCTGAAAAGGGACTGGCAGGCACATGAAGTTATAAAGACAACCTGAAAATGGCAGAGTAATGCCTCTTTTACACTCCTAAATCAAATCCCATGAGGATGAATTTGGGTAATTGCAAAGGGAGATAAACACAGCTTGAATGAGAGAACTGTGATAGGGAAAAACATGGCTAAAAAACCCATGGTGTTGGGGGGAGAAACCATGGTGCTCTGTGGGGAGCAGGTGAGAATAGAGAGGAGCAGTGTCCTGTGGCAGAAAGGATGCCGGCACAGCCAGGACAGTGACAAACATTTGCACCAAGGAGGACAGGAGGTTGCTTTTACTGGAGGCACCTCTGGGATTTGATTCCATCACCTGTGACACATCATTAATAGTGACAGTCATTACAAAAACCACCAGGGTATGCAAAATACCATCAGGTTCTCCAGGTGAGTTTGGCTGAGATGTAGGTGAAGAAAAACAGGATGAGGTAAATCCTTAGGCATGGGAGTCATCAGCGGAAAGGTGGGAGTTGAAGCCTTGGAGGTAGAGGAGCTTGAGGCTGTGCACAAAACTGGGACAAGTTAAAATTTAAGGGTTTAGAATAACTTTGACTCCTGTAACTGGAATAAAGATGAAACCTGAACTGCCTGCACACCAGGTCAGCTGCAGTCAGGCCTCCGCAGGTCCTGGGGGTCAAAGTGGCCTTGCCGGGACCTGCACCTGGGCACCAGCCTGGGGCTGCTGCCGGGAAGTCCCGTAGGTTTGCCTGAGCTGGAGAGGAGGAAAGTGAACTCGCTGGCGCTTCTGGAGCAGCCCGTCGCTGTTGCTCCTCCGCTCTCCTCCACTCTCACCTGCACCCAGCGGGTGGAAGGAAACCTGCGGAGCGGGGCTGGGGAAGGAACGCGCGGAGCACCTCGGGGCGGGCACCGGAGCTCCGTCCCCCGCCCCAGGATGAGCCATGCCCCTCCTGGGGGCGGCTCTTCGGCGGACAGAAAGGTCGGCTCAGCCGCCACCAGCGGAGCTGTGTTCCGCCGTCCTGCTGCCACCGCTCCTCCCTCCCGCCATCCCGCTCTTCCTCTCGGCGGGCGCAGGGCCGGGGCAGCGTGGCGGCATGGAGGCGGCGGCTGCCGGGGCCCCGCCGCCCGCTGCTGCTGCTGGGGCGGCCGCTGCGCCCAGGACCGAGACGCCGCCCGGGGCCGCCGCCGCTGCCGCCCCTCCGCGCCGGCTGCTGGCGCTGCTCAGGGCCAAGCTCTGCACCTGGTGAGTCCGCGGCCACGGCACCCCGCCGGCCTCCACGTGGAGCCGGGCAGCGCCGGCCTCCCCGCCCGCCTGCCCCCGCAGCCGGGGCCCTGCCTCGGCAGGGAAGGGGGAAACAATCTGTCCGTGCTCGGCGCGGTGGCCGGTAACGCCGTGGCTCATCCGTGCCGCCGGGAGAAGCCGAGCCGTGCCCGGCCCCGGAGGGGGAAGCCCGAGTGCGGGCCCGGGGTTACCGCTGGCAGCGGGGCTGAGCAAAGCTCTCCTCCTTCGGGCGAGCCTTCAGGGGTCTGCCCGGGCAGAGGTGAGACCGGCCGGGTTTGGCTTCTGCTGATGGAGAGCTGCGTGAAGGGGGTGTTCTGATACGGGGGCCGCTGTGGAAGCTCAGCCAAGCTGCAGCCTGCAACTGCTGCTGTGTGAGAGCGAGAAGCGTCGCTTCAGCTGCGAGCAGGGTAGAATTAGCGAGTGATGTATTTGATTTTGTTAAATTGAGAGTGTAATCAGCCAGGAGAAGAGAAGGCGCCAGGGAGACCTTTTAGCGGCCCTTTCAGTACTTGAAGGGGGCCTACAGGAAAGATGGGGAGGGACTTTATCAGGGAGTGTACCGATAGGATGAGGGTAACAGTTTTAAACTGAAAGAGGGTGAATTTAGGTTAGCTATTAGGAAGAAATTCTTTCCTGTGAGGGTGGTGAGACGCTGGAACAGGGTGGCCAGAGGAGTTGTGGATGCTCCATCCCTGGAAGTGTTCAAGGCCAGGTTGGATGGGGCTTTGAGCAACCAGGTCTAGTAGAAGGTGTCCCTGCCCATGGCAGGGGGGTTGGAAGTAGATAACCTTTAAGGTCCTTTCCAACCCAACCCATTCTGTGATTCTATGATATGCACACATGCACTTGATTTTTTTTTTTTTTAGTATTTCTGGCTTAAGACTCTTCTGTTTTCCTATTCCTATTTTTCTGTACTTTTATCTGTTCTGTACTCTTTTATCAATGTTGTTTGGAAGAACAGGTCACGGGGGGCAGAGAAGATAACAGAACAAAATAGCTGAGATGAGGTGTGGAGTCCAGAAAGAGCAATATTCCCTTTCCCTCCTTCCTTGAATCAGCTCAGGGCAGAGACCTGTTCAAGTGTGTCGCTTAAAATGTGAGCACTGGTTAACCATGGAAAACTTGGGTGAAAAATCCTGCTAAGTTGTGCAGGCACCACAGGTGTCCCAAAGCTGCCTTTAGTGAGAGCAGAGCTACCTCCTCCAACTTCCAGCCTGCAGTAGCTACCATTCACTTACAGCTTCAGTTTCCATTTAGGGAAAAAAGAAATCCTTGTTTAAAAGGCTTTTTGGGGGCTCTAGGTTTGGTCTGCAGTAACTGTTTCATCAGCTCTCCTTGGCTGAGAAATCGGAGGTGCTGCCTCTCCTGCCAGCCTCGACGCTCATATGCTGGAGTCTCAGGACTCGACTGCGTGGAGGTGTGTGCTGGCCAAGCGCAGTCTTATTCCAGAGGGTAAAGCCTGCCTTTCTTTTTTGGTTATAAGTTTTTTTTTCATTCCTCCAGCCTGTCGGGAATGCCCAAAACACAAGATAGGACCCTGTTGAACTGTTCAGTAACCTCACTTGTGCTAGTAGTTTTGCCAAAATGTTGCCAGAGGGCTATGCTAAGTGAGTCTGGTGATGGAACTTGAAAGAAAATAAAGAGCTCTCACTGACTTTTGCAAAGTCTTGTCTGAGATACTGAATTGATTTTTTTTTTTTTTTCCCAGGTGGCTGGAGGCTCAGCTGCCTCAGCTTTCTTAGAGGCCTTTCTGAGTCATAGGAAGGTTTAATACTTGTATGTAATAAACTAGACTTTTTTTTTTTTGCATAAAACCAGTAGAAAGTATGCTTTCTGGTTCTTGAAACAAAACAAGTTTTTTTTTTTTCTGTTTCTTGCCTTTTACAAATTAAATTGACCTCAGTTTCAAAGCAGAACATTGAAACACTAACTTCTGAAAATATTCTTAAAAATAATTTTTTCCTGTCCAGAGCTATCTGCTGGTCATGTTGGAATATGGCTTCAGTCTGAACATGCATTTTCCTTTAACTACTCATGTGAAAATGTGAGATTATTCAAATTAAATGGTGTCCCCCTGCATTCACGAGGGATTCAGTAGTTAAAGCTGAAGTGCAAGTAAACTGTCTACATGAAGAGTGTTGCCAGGTTTCGTCTGTTGCTGTTTAACTGGTGGCATAAATAAATTTAATTTTTGAAAAGCTGTATTTATTTTCATGAAAAAATCACATTAAAAATATAGGATTTATTAAAATAATAGCCAATAAAATTGTTAACTGTGGGCTTATTAGATTTTCTTTGAATTCCTCAGATATAGGCTCTGATTGTATTTTAATATCTGGGGGTATTTTTCTTCTGCATTTGTCAAGAGCTGCATGTTGTTCAGCATTACTTTTAGACCAATTTGTGGCAAACTTTCACGTGCTAAAAAAATCCCAAAATGAGTCCTAGTTTTGCTCACAGCCGTGGCTATAGCTAGCTAAGGGATGGCGGCTGAAGGGAGAGGAGGAGTAGTTACTTACTAGCTAACTACCAAGCAGTAAACAACAACAACAAAAAAACCCCCAAACTATAAAACTAAAAGGCCATTTCAGACCACTTACCTTGCGTCATCTGAGAGTCCAAAGTGATTTAGTCCTTACCAATGCATTAAAAAAAGAGCAGAGTGGATCAAATTCTGGCACAGAAAAGTTAATAATTAATATATTTCAAAAAAAGATGATAAATTATTAATAAGAAAATCACGGTCATCAATACTCATGTCAATATTGGAATGAATGGAAACTCATGTCTTCAAGGCATTTTTCTTATAAGAAATTGTCTTGCAAAATAAAACCAATAGGATTTAAAGTATACTCTCAAGTTTTACAGAGGGTAGAACAGGTTTTTTTTAATTTGCTATGGGAATTTAGTGGGCACTGAAATAATAAGGCTCCTAAGCCCACATTTGGTGAGGGTCATCTTATCCTGTTCAAAGCGCTGTCTTGCTGCCTTGAGCCCAGTGTATTGTGCTGGGAACACTGCGTCACCTTCGCAATTTGAAGAAATTAATTTTGACACCTTGGCAAATGGTGTGAGGGGAAACCATTGGTGCATCCTGCTGAGGCTGCACCTGGGGCTGGGGCGGGTCACAGCAAGAGGCTGTTATTTTACATGCAGCCGAGAAAGTTGCCAGAAATGTGGTGTTTTGGGATTCACAGTGGACATTTTTGAGGGCAGCCTCCCACTGTCAGTGTCTTTATTTGGCTCTTTTGATCTTAGTATTTTGAATCTCTTCAGTAGAGAGAGGAAAAAAAAATTCCTGAATTAAAATACAGAAAAATAAAGAAGAGAATGAGGCAGGATGAAGCCTGCTTGCCTTGTCAGATGCCTTTGGTACTGTAAAAGTAAATGCTGTAGGACTACCTAGATAGACATTAACTGAATAGCAATGATTGCTGGTGCAGAAACTACTAAGCAAACAGTTCCGTAGATTCTGGACCGGTGTCTCTTGCCATATGCAAAAGCGCAAGGAGATAATTCCCGAGCTACTTTAAACTGGAGAAACGTAGTTATTAGAAAAGCTGAGGATCAACTTAGTGGAGTTATTCCACTGAAAGAGGGCAACCAGGTCTTTCTTGTTTTTAATAAACCATGTTTGAAGCTGATCAATTGTTAGCAAATTTGAATGGCAGCAGATTTTTCTCCCTTTTACCCTCTCCCTGAACAGTCACTGTCCAGTTTGCTGGTACACGTGGAGTCCAGGCCTGTGCTACAGAGAGGGTGCCGTAGTTCAGGAGAAGCAAAGCTACCCCTTGCATATCATATCCTGGGGGATACTGTTTAGAGCCTTGCCCCACAGGAGTCCCTGTTAAACAAGCCAGATGTTTGTGCCTGTGCTTTGCCTGTCTCTGCGGCACCACCTAGGAGATGGGTGGAGGGGAGTTTGCATCCAGTAGAGCAGGGCTTCTGCCAGCCAAGGCAGCTTTAACCTCTCCTGGTAATGTATTGACGAGTGCAATTCATTTTATGGACTATGCAGGCTTCGTGGCTTTGCTCCAGTAAAGTTGCAGCGGTTTAGCCCAGTCACACCTCTGCAGAGCTCTGATCCCCACCTCCACCCCCTCGCCCCAGCTAGTCCCAGCACAGGGTGAGTTTAGTCCAATAAATCGCTGAAGGCTTGCTCTGTGTCTCCTGCACTGAGGGTAAAGAAGAAATATTTTCTGCTAGTTTGGAGCAACAAACTCTTTATTTGAATAATAGAAAGTATATACGTATTTTTTTAAATGCCTGGAACCACATTTTTTGTGTGTTGTTCACTGCGTTATTTCTTCCTTGAAATTTCAATGGGTCTTCTGTTGTCTTACCTCCTGCAAAGGAGCCAGAGTTCACGGGGCTGGCAAAGGGAGAGCTGGAACCATTGTCCATGCCTCCTTGAGAGAAGAGGTAATCTCATCCCTGAAATTTTAGCTAACCTGTGTTACATTCTTCTTAATGGCACCTGATTAAATTAGTTCTTTAGGCAAATGTAAAAAGACATTTCTGCGTGTTATGGTTTGAAGAACCCACAACAATTTATTGTCCTTTAGACAATTATTCTGTCACCTGGTGACCCTTCCCCACGTGGGAAGGGGAATTGGGAAAAACATGGAAACACAAGGGTTGAAATATAAACAGATTTAATAGAGTAATACTAAATAATTAACATTAATAATACTAAAGAAACAATATTGATCCCGATACCAATATAAAATATACAAGGATTATTGTATCAGTAGGAAGCTGTGCACTCCCAGCAGTGGACAGCAAATGTTGGACGCTGCGGGTGCTACGGCTTCGGGAGGAAGGGAAGGCCTCAGGTCTGTCGCCGGGGCAAGAAGTCCTCTGGATCGCAGCCATCATAGGAGAAAACTCAGCAAACTTTCTAATTTATATTGAATGTGATGTTCATGGTATGAAATAAACCTGTTGGCCAGCTTGGCTCAAGTGCCCGGGTCTTGCTCCTCCTCGTTCCTGCACCTGGTGAGCTCAAAACCACTGAGACCTTGAAACCCACACACCATAGCTGGCTATAAAGCAAATATTTTCACAAATTCAGATGCTAGAGTCTTCTAAAAATGCAGTTTTCCCTAGCATTAGAAGAGACCTTTCTGAAAAGTAAAATTACTGAAAGAGAAATTAATCCTGTGTTGCTCAAACCAGGACACTGCATCGGTCAGAATGATTAGCCACAATGTGTCACAATCTTTGCTGATTTGGTCACCAAATAGTGCAGTCAGATCTTTGACCAGAAAAAAAGAAATTCAATGTAAGAGAAGTGAGGTGGCTTCAAAGGGGTTTTTTTTTGCCTTTTGTTTTAATCCAAATGCATATATGTAAAATACATATATGTATTGTATAGCACTGTTTACAGTTAATACTGTGCTACAAAGTAGCCATGATAAATTTCTAGCTGAAACATGGTCTCTGTTGCTTACTTCAGCATTCAAAATGCTAGAAATGAAAATGTTTTTCTTTTCACTCACCAGAAAGAGTTATTCCCATGAGGCTGGATAGGACCGTACAAGATTGTCACATGATATATGAATCCTTACAATGCGGATATGCACCGTTGCTGGGATGTGCAAGGCCAGCTGTAGCAAAACGTGGGGCTCAAATCTCTTGGAAGTGCAGCGTGGCTGGACTTTGCAGAGATCTGCTGACTCATCAAAGTGGCCTTGGAGAGAGAAATGTGCCTAGCAGAATTTTTAAAGTCAGAAGAGCTTTGGTGTCAGGCTGAATTGAAAACAAGATTCATGCAGCTGAATTAGAATCCGTGCAAAGAAGGTGTCTCCCTTCCAAAAGGAGGGACTGACTGTGTGGTTGTAGTTGGCTTTAGCACTCCCGAACACACCCTTCTCGTTGCCTGACAGCTGGATTGCACAGCATAGCTGGGTGAGCTGGTGCTTTCTATGTTATAGCCACCCACCTTCGGAAAACAACCGGTGTTGCTTTCAGATGGCGCGCCTGGCACGTGGGTGCCCTGCCAGAAATCATCGAGGAGAGCTGTGGGTGCAGGGTAGGTGCAGAATCCTAATGGGATGCTTTCTTCCCTTGCTCGATTACTTGGAGTAGGAACAAATGAATCGGTTGTGCAGACAGTTAAATTCTCATCAGTAGTCTTCAGAGTAAACAAAGTCGACGTGAACTTTGCAGCCCTGTGCAGACAGCGCAGCACTGAGCCCCTCTCGCTGTGTATTGAGTATGGAGGCAGAGACTGGGGTGGTACAAATCTGCATAGCTCCACTGGCAGGAAAAACAGCAAGCCTAAAGGTACACAGCAATCTTTGTGTAGTCCTGTTTGTCCAGGAACATCTGGAATAGTTCACTTTATATTAGGTGATGAATTGTTACTAAAAGAGCATGAGCGTTTCCATGCCCCCCCCCCCCAGCTGTGGATTGGACTTAAAAGGAGTTGTAAATGCTAACGCGATCTTTGGCCAACATGTGCTCTTAACTGTATCTTCAATTACAGCAGGATGTGATGGAATATAGCAGAAAAAATCCACAATAAGTATTAATTATAACAATTCTTATTATAAGTAAGTTTGTTTGTTTGTTTTTGTTTTTGTTTTTGTTTTTTACAGTGAGAACAGTCAATCACTGGAACAACCTCCCCAGGGATGTCATGGAGTCCCCATAGCTAGAGGTCTTCAAGATGTGACTGGACAGGGTGCTAGATAATCTCGTCTAGGCTCCCTTTCCCATGAAAGGTTGGACCAGGTGACCTTTGAGGTCCTTCCAACCTGGGCTGTTCTATGATTAACGCTTTTGTGTTTCCTTAGCACTGCTCAGCTTAGGGTCTTAGCTCACTTTCAAAGACTCAGGTCTTGGAAGAGCCTGAAGGCAGTTGTGCCTTACCCTCCATGTTGCAGATTTCTATTGATCACAGTCAGAATGGGATTCAGTGGAGGATAAAGGATTTAACTCAGGCCGCGTGTATCAAAACCTCTCTTGATGAGACTAGATCCTGCCATTGGTTTGAGCCTTCCCAGGTGAGCTGCTTGAAGATCCTTGGAAATTATTGCAGTTTCTGTCACTGGTGGTTTGAACTGGCCTCACTTCTTATATGGCTGTCATGAGGTTAGACTAGATCTTCTGTGTAGACAAAACCCTGCTTACTGCTAAATCAGAACAACATTGATAGGGAGTAGAAAAAGAATAAAGCCTCAACCTAAAAAATGGCATTTTCCCTGTGCAACTAGCAAATATTATTTTAAAAACTTGAATGTTTAATTCTAAGCTTACTGTGTTGTCTTTTATATTCACAGGCATATTTTGAAAACGATAATTCTGGGCCAGATGCTCTCCTTGTTTATCTGTGGGACTGCTGTTACAAGCCAGTACCTAGCAGAACAATACCAAGTGAATACTCCAATGTTTCAAAGTTTTATCAACTATTCTTTGCTTCTTCTAGTTTATACAACAATGCTGGCATTTAGGACTGGTATGTGAAATATGGGATGGGAGATTCTGGTTCATCATTTTTTTTCTCTTCTACATTTTCCTTTCAGATTTTGAAACTAAAGAACTTAATACTCGTCCTAATTTTTTAAGTTCCTGCTGAAATTCTTGCCTTTTAATAACATATGGAAATGAATTTCACAGATTAAATGTGCATTTAATTTGATTTCATTTCATATCTGTTTAAAATTACGTGCTCTTTGGTTTCAAGTCCTGTGTTACAGTAGGGAAAACAGGCTTTGTTGTAACAAGCTTCTTTACCAGAGGCTATTTAATATTCCTCCTATTCTTATTAATTTACTCTTTAAACAACTCTGGTCTCGTGGATTTTTTCCTTATGTGGAAGAATTTCTCTGCTTTTCAGCATTTGCATTGTCTCCTCTCAGGCTGCATTTGGCTGTTATTGTATTTTTCTCAAGTAGGGGCAACCAAAATTGAACATCTCAGTATTATTTATGCTTCTAAAAAGCAAGATTCCTGTGCGACGTTTGGTTGGAAAGAAACACATATTGATTGCTGCTTTCTTCTAAACAGGCAGTGACAGTCTTTGGCAAATTTTGAAACAGCGGTGGTGGAAGTATATTTTGTTGGGACTGGCTGATGTTGAAG
Organism: Burhinus oedicnemus; assembly: GCA_008921705.1. NCBI lineage: Eukaryota > Metazoa > Chordata > Aves > Charadriiformes > Burhinidae > Burhinus > Burhinus oedicnemus. Next base: position 2,473,065 of record VFFE01009189.1, on the reverse strand, counting down.
CCAATTACATGATTGTAAAAGCCTACCAATACACAACCCTCACAAGTGTGCAGGTAAGGAGTGACTTCTGGTTTTGGACTGTTGCTTTTATTACGGTTTTGGAATGGTTTCTGAAATGAGCTTCGTAGGACAGACATGGAAGCTATTTAAGCCTGAAAAAGCTTTCCACTATCTATTTTCTCTCTGCAGTACAGAGAAGAGCATGCTGCATTGTGAATAATATTTCCAGGAAGCAGAGAAAATTGGCTGGTATTACCCAGTGCCAGCTCTTGAGTTGAACTCCAATTTTTTTGATAGGAAGCACTTCTAAAAGTTTGCTGACAGCCACTCAGCTTTTTCTCCTGACAGAAAATAAAGATTTAGGACCAGATAACGCTCACTCAGCGCAGGTTCTTGCTGAGGAGAGTGATGTAGATCTCTTGCTTAGTCCTAGAAGCTGTGGGAGGCATTGTGAGACATAACCCCACGTGTGAGGACCTACTGATAGTTAGCCGGTGTTGCTGACTATGCAGCGAGGGGTCATGCCTATGGCTTTTGGATGTGGCACTTCAGTTCAGGCCCCTCTCTGGAAGAGATGGAAGGGAGGTCAGCGTGCCCAGCTCCTGAAGTGGCAGTCAACATCTTCTGCACCGCCAGTGCTTGGTTCTGCATCGCTGCACTAGGATAAATCTTGTGTTCTGAAATAGCTCTTCAAGCAGGAGGGCTAAGGCTGGGGTTTCTTTGTCACCCGACATGGGCATAAACAGCTGGAAGAGTTAGCGCCTTCTGCTGCCCCCAGCAGCATGCTCCTGAGCTTGCACGGCCAAATCTCTCGAGCAAACTGGCTCAGAGCACTGAACAAAGTCAGAGTAAACCCTGTCTTTTGCTGGGCTATGGGTGAGCAGTGTCAGGCCCCCAGGTTAGCTCCCTGTGGGGCTCCACAGCTGCTGCTGGAAGAAGGGAGGGGATGATGCAGAAGCAAGGAGGGAGCATGTCCAGGGCCATGCCAGCCTACGCCTGTTCTTAGCGATGGTGGGTCTGTGGCTGGGGTCGTGGCCCCACTTACCTGAGTAATGAAAATAATGTACCATATGGAACTAGTCGTTAGTTGGAAAGGACTGTTGAGGTGTTAGTGTTTTACCGAGTCAAAGTAACAAGGGTTAATATTTAAAAGAATTACCTGTAAAGCAATAAACTCCCGTGGTCTGGGCTCTCTTTAGAGAACTGCAGTAACTTTTCCTTGCACTATTTAAAGACCAGTAACATGTGCCTGATGGATTATTATTGTCACATTTCCACTTCAGACTTATGTGTTATGACTCATTAAGCCTTTAATTTCCTTACAAATAATGCCTAAGAAATCAAAGCTTTAAGAATGACATATTTCAGTCTCAAGATCAAGTTAAGCTGATAATCGAGACACTGTTTGATCATATACTTTACAGCTGAATACACCAGGACTTTGATCCAAGTTCTCAGAAGTAGTAAAGCTATTCCCATGATTTCTTTCATAGAAATTAAGAAATAATAGATACAGTAGGTTGTCCTGTCCAGTTGCCAAACTCGAGCATTTGTTGAACCTTCTTCCCATGTGGTAACGTTCAGACTGATGCTTCAGTGTCAGTTCAGTAATTACAAACTTGTTGAAACTGCCTGTTGCAGTAAGATTTCTTGCACATTCTCTGAAGTCACCAGTCAGAAATGAGATACGGGGCAAAAAAAAAAAAGCCTGTGATTTGCTGTAGTGCAAGGCTGTCAGTAGCAAGCAGTTCTGCAGCTACATCAGACCCTGCGGTTCAGAGGAGCCAGCCTGATGGCCTGTCTGCAGCACTGGCTGTGAGTGGATGCCCAGGGAGCATAAAAGCAACGCAGGAGATGTGACACCTTCCTGAATACAGGGTAATCACTGTTCAAATACTGGCTGGCTGGAGCTTCAGCTCAGCCCTATGAAACTTATCTTCAAAGATAAGTTTTCTCGGCTCAGCAAGGAACTTCCATGTATTTTCTCACATGTGCACACAAAAGCAAACCTGATTTTCCTTTAGTTATCAAATCCTAGCATTGCACGGAAGGGGTTGGGAGATTTTTAAGGAGATAACATGGGGACAGCAGCTCCCATTTCTCTGTAAATAAAGAAAAAGACTTTGATCCACAACTGTAACTGTTTCTGTTCGGCTGTGGCTTCAGCAGTGCCAGTGAGACTGCTTGCTGTCAGTGTCCTTCTGTCTTGTGGCAGGACTTGACTGTGCTGCTGTTTGACCACATATTCCCTAGCAAAAAACAAGCAGCACAGCTGTGCTTCCATGCTGTTAGCATATTATTTGGCACAATTAGCATTTTCTCTGTAGATAATTCAGGTGGAGGCATTTTACAGGCAGCTATTGACAGAATATCAGCTGATGGAAGAGTGTTAACCTCAACAGGAGAAAATGCGGGATGAGCCCTTGGGGATCAGCTGGAGGCTGCCCGAAGGGAGCCGTGCAGGGCAGCAAGGAGGATGAGCTGTTGAGCTTTCTTGCTCACAAAGCTGGCTGGAGCTGGCAATTATAAGCAAACCAATGACCTCCAACAGTCTATGATAATTTATTAACCATGTATTAAAACATCTTTTAATAATTTACTCACCCTACCTTTAAAACCTCCTATGAACAGTGTGGCCAAAGCCTAGCTTGAGTCAAAACATTTGTAAATCAAATCAACAAGTTATGTTTTTTCCCTTGTAAAAATATGGGCTAGAATTGAATAAGATGAGAGTTTGCTGATGCCCTACTGGCAGTAGTAATCAGTACCGCAGTACTGCTGTAAATGTCATAAAACCTGAATTAAAAAAACTTTATTCTTTTAAATGGTTCCATTGACACAATTCATTGCAATGTTATATCTGCTTTGCACCTCTTTGATCTTGATCCTGTACAGAAGAGAGCATTTTCCACCCAAGAGCTCTGTAACTTAGTAGACGAAGGAAAGGCAAGATCCAGTAGTTGGAAATCTGATTTCTTCCATCTGTAATTGAGGGTAATTGTCCCCTGGAATAGATTACCAGGATGTGTTCTTCATCATTTGGTGCCTGTGTGTCCTGGCTGCCAGTCCTCTAACCAGGATGCTATTGCTCTACAGTATGTTATTGATCTGGATGCAGCAATTCTCCATCTGGCATTACTGAAAGATCTTCTGGCTTGTTATATACTACTCCCTCACTTCCTAATTAAGATTATTTTTTTTAAAGGATTTTTTCTTTCACTCTTTCTGTTTCTGTTGAAAAACTGCTTGGAGGTTGGAAAGCCACATGGTAACATCTCAATTAAGAGGGAAGTGAAATCTTTCTTATTAGTAGAAGAGATGTCAACTACTAGGGGCGTAAAAAATTTGCTTCCTAATGTTTGTAATATTTCTTGTTGTTTGATACTAGTCAAAACAGTTAAATTTGGAGGAAATGTTAGAAGGTTTTTCTTGAGCCTAGACTAAAGGTAAGATACAGGAAAAAGGCCTGTGATGAGACAGAAACTCACAGTATGATATTTTTCACTAGAGCAAAGTTGTATCGAAATATGTGGTATCGTATATTAGGACTTGGGTGGTTGTAATGTCTCATAATACAGTCTAGGCAAGTACTTTTGCACTTTACAGACTTTACAAACTGGACAAGCTGGAGGCAATCCAAGGAGCAAAGACAAATAGATGGAAGGGTTAGAGGCACTGTTAGGATTTAACCTGTAATAACTCCCCTTAATGCTATGGTTCTAAGACTTTAATATCTGTAGTTATGAACAAGTAAAACCAGACGTATCATGAAAGCCTTACGAATTTGGTTAAAACCCTTGGGGACAATGGCTGAATGAACAGAAGCCAGCACAGAAGATGATTGCAGTGGTACACTTAGGCAGGCAGAGGTTGGCAATGAATTTTAAGGACTAAGGGCTCTTCGCTTGATTGTAATGATTATGCCCCAGTCCTATTGACCTGGACCTAATACTTCACAGTGACTTCAAGAGGCCAAGTTTTAAGGTCTGACATTTGACAGTAATTTGTGAACAGTTTTTGGAAGGCTGACTATATGTTCAGCTGTAGACTGTTCCCTTATATGTTCCCTTGTGGCACTCTACTGAGGCAGATCAGAAAATACACCTTTTTTTTTCTTCCAGACAAATTCAGAAACAAAGTCTATTTTGTTGAATCAAATGTTAAGCCAATTCTGATTAGCTCAATGTTCTTGGTATTATTTGGTTATTCTAGAACATTATGCCCATCTTATGCTGCAGTGTGTTTTTCTGTATTAAGTACACCGCTAACTCTTGGTATTTTCTGTAATGAAGGAGAATGGGTAGAAGATGGGTAGGTCTAACAGGACGGCAAAGATATGTAGGTTTTTAGGAACACACAGAGAGGAGATAATGGAAAAAGGAAAGAGAAGTCAGTGTCACTGCTTGTCATGGAAAACAGACATCCTTGAAACTTAGCTATTAAGCCTGCTCGGGGCCGTGTCTGCAAACCCCTCTGAAGTGCTTCGAAACTCCAGCTGCCTTGTGTGTCTGCTGCCATGGCATGGGTGAATTAGAGTGGGTTACCTGCTTCTGACAGAGAGTCAGCTCTAACAGAGTAATGGAAACGCATTGGTGGCTTGTACGTGCTTTTGTAGGAAGCTGAATGATAGTGAAGGTGACTTTAGGAAAGCTGTTTTTCCCTTCCTATCTTCCTTCTACTAATTTTACACATGGCTCCCAGCACATGCACCAGATTTCAGTAGGATCCAGTTGGGGAAAAAACATTCAAAACCAAAACTGCAGGGTCAGATTCTTGTCCTAGTCACTTCAAAGTAAAATCAGATCACTTGTGTCCTTCAGTAGTTCCAGATTTTTACTTTGCGTATGTGGATCCCTAAATCCTGATTACAGATTTGAGGAGTGAAAAGACGAGCTAGACAAAACCTGCTGGGGAGAAAGGAAATGTTGGTGAACCACCTCCTTGTATTGGTGTCACAGGGAGCAATGCAGTTTCAGAGCAACATCCTAGCATTCATTTGTGAGGCAGCAAAGATTAATTAGATCCATCATTAGAAGGGTTTCTATATCGGTGCCTTTCTACTAGGAGAGAGTGGACCCCCCACCCCAGCTCCTCCTTCGCTTGCAAAATGCTTTTCATGGTAAAGTGTGGGTCTGACCTCTCTTTTAAACAAATCCACTGGGGTTGTTTTGTGGCTTTCATTAACATCTGGTAGGAACGGAAAGTAAAATCATTTGCTTTCAGGATAGTGCAATCCAGATTTGGGATGGGTTTCTAATTCAAACCATTTCTCTGTACACACAGCTGCTGGACTGTTTTGGGATTCCTGTGCTGATGGCTTTGTCGTGGTTCATTCTCCGTGCAAGATACAGGCTGATCCATTTTCTTGCTGTTGCCGTCTGTTTGCTGGGTGTAGGAACAATGGTGGGTGCAGACATTTTGGCAGGGAGGCAGGAAAGCGAAGGTAAGGAGCCCTTTATTGCAGCGGGGGGAAGAGCGGAGAGATGGTTCCCATGGTGGGCTAACTTGCAAAGGAGAAAGAGGAGCAGATGCGGGGGGAGCGGCTATAGTTTTATTTTAAGACAGAACAGGAGAAGACACGCTGCTGTTTGTATTTCTTGTCCAAGAAGATAGTGGCTGAGAAGATGTTGATTTTTTTGGGAGCTGTGAAATTTGTTTGCTTGTAGATGTGGATTATTTCTTCCACCTTAAAAGAGAAACACTTGTGTTAAGCTTAAATTTTGCTGCTGTTCATCAGACCTGATGAAGGGCCTCATTGGTGAAAGCTTGTTCACTTTTACTAATCATGTGAGATGGTCTAATAACAGATGCTGCCTCTCCCTGCAAACCTTCTCTTGCTTACGTGGTGTCGGCCTGCTGGCAGCCAGACTTCTCTGATTTGCAGTTTTCTATGAGCTCAAACAGCAAATCAGAAGTCACTTAAGAGCAGGCTGACTCCTCTGAGTCATCTTTGGCAGACCCAACAGAAATGGTCCGCATATCCCCGAGGCCCACCAGCCACAGCCTGGAAAGCAGGGGTTTACGATGGCAGAGCAAGAGGAGATGTGGGCAGGATGCTGGGATTCCTGGGACCTCCGGGAGGGAGGCTGGGCTCTGGGCACTAGGATCCAGCTGGGCGCAGATGAGGACAGGTCTCATCTTCTCTATGACAGATGCCTAAATCAACCCATATCATAGCAATCTTATTTTGAATAAGAATTTTGAATTTTCAGAGCCAATGGGTGTGAGGCAAGGTGAATTTCAGGTGAATATCCAGCAGCATAGCGATAAGCCCATATGCCGTTATTTTGGGGCCTTACTGTAGGTAAGGCCCCGTCAAGGCAAACTGAGGTTTAGCTTTAATGCTATGTGGTACAAGTATCTCAGCCTTAAGGGATAAAAATCTTCTTTCCCTGAGACTTTAGGACTTTGTATGCTGAGCTGGGTATCCTTGCTACTGCTTACCCTCATATTTCAGACATACTTTCTTAAGTGATTGCCAACTGGCTCAGGGAAGGAGATTTTAAATCAATTCAAGGATTTAAACAACAGTGATCCTCTTGCTATTTAGCTGATGCATAACAGCATTTACTTGATAAGCGATTGTATCAGGGAGTCCCATTTGCACAGTATAAATAAATCGCAGCAGGACACGTGATACCACCCATCTGCAGCCCCCACTTCAGACCTGTCAGGTCCCGCTGAAATCAATAGACTGGTTTTAGCAGGACTTGAATCAGGCCTTACTGCAAAAGCAGGGGCAATATTCAGAAAGCCGGAGAGCATCTCTAACGAGGAATTTTCTGAAGTCCCTACAGTGCCTAAGGTCAACAGAGGTAGAATTGGACCAGACTACACAGCAGTGGCTTGGTCAGGGTGAGACTTCAGTGCCGGGTTTAGCTCATTCCAGACTGCGCTGGGTGAGGTGAGTGGGTGGCAGAGTCCGTGCTCAGCCACCGGCCGCTCATCTGCACGCACAGGACATGTTTCCTTTCCCATTACCCTGGAAGGCGCTAGGAAGGCAGAGATGTTAGAGATAAATTTGCTTGTCTTTTTAAGGAAAGTTAAAAAGTGTTTGTAGCATTACCCTTATTGTGGATTAATATTTCTGTACAGGTAGTGACGTGGTGATTGGAGATGTCTTAGTGCTTCTTGGTGCTTCTTTGTATGCCATTTCTAATGTGAGTGAGGAATACATTGTGAAAAATCTGAGCAGAGTGGAGTTTCTAGGAATGGTGGGATTGTTTGGGACTGTTATCAGCGGTCTACAGCTGTAAGGATCTAATATTTATTTTAAAACTAATTAAGAATATTCTACAGATGATTGCTTGTCTACCGTGAAATGATGATGTTATTCAATTAATTCTTTGATACGTCTGTATTTGGCCTATATGGGAGTCCTTCCACTTGAATTTTATTTTTGTTACTGATTAACGTCTGTTCTATATCCTTTTTATTTGCACTACTCTTATTACAGCAATTCTAAAGCTGAAATCCTGCCATTGAACACATAACGGTACTTGGCTGTATTTTTTATTTTGTTGATCTTCATGAGGACTCTCAGTATGCTGAGGACTGTTCACAGGAATGTATTTCTTAATGGATTTTCTATGTGGAAAAGTTTAGAAGATAATCATTAGCAGGAGGTCTTCCATATTAAACTTCAGTTTAAAATGAAGCCGTGTATACTTTAAAATAACCATGTTAGAGTAACAGACCACGTGCACTTAAGTCTATCTAATGAATTTTATGTTCCTCATTTCTCATCATTATAGTTAATAATTTCTCCAAATGGTCTATCAAATAAAACTGAATCTCTGAAGGATGAAAAAGCCTGGGAAGAAGGCATAAGAATTAAATAAAAGTGCTCTTGACTTTCAGGCACTTCAATTTTCAAGTCTTTTTTCATGCTTGTTAGATGTTGGAGTTAGTGTCATTCAATAAAATTTCAAACAAAAAATTAAGGGATTATAAATCAAAATGTTTCTTATATATTCTGGTAATTAAATTCTCTATTTGAGTACGCTATGCTTTTTTTTTTTTTTCCTTTTTACTATATTGTATCTCTTCTCTAACTCTAGAGCCATTGTGGAACATAGGGAGATAATGAGAATTCAATGGAACTGGAAAATTGGTATGTGTATGACAAAATTATGTGCATTTTTACAACACACTGGAAAATGATAACCATTTAGACTTCAAATGCTGGGGATTTAATTTTCTTTCTCTGGATGCTAAGCAGCATTCATATTATTGTCACAAATTTACTTTCCGCAAACTTCACAGCTCAGCAAAGAGATAAGGTTTGCAGGATTGAACATTAAAACCTTTGAGCTCAGGTTTTGCGTTTTTCATATAGCATGAAACAATTTTTCAAAATAAATTGCAAAAAGGGAAAATTAAACCTGTTTTATCAGAGACATGTTTGGTGTTGGAACATCGCAAGAATGTTTTTCGGTTGCCCTTCCTAAATGAAATACTGGGAAAATGGATTTTGTGACACATTTTGATCTCAGCAGAACCATACGTTATTAAGAAATGTAGCTTTACATTTCTTCAGTCAGCTCTTACGTTAACTGGGAAAGAACAAGAAATTTCTTGTATAGATACAGTAATTTTGCAATACAAGGTAGTCTTGAAAAAGAAATATTTCTACCATGTTTTTCTTAAATTTACATTCCCGTATCTTTTAGGAGACCTTATCCTAAAAGATAAAAACGTGTAGTTTTAAAGCATCTGAAGAATATCAGTGTTCTTTAAAAATCATTATTCCGTGTCCTAGGAGTAAATTGTCATCTTGTTTTACAGCATTGCTGTTCACAGTCTTTGCCCTGTGTATGTTTGGGCTGTATAGCTTCATGCCAGTAGTGATCAAAGTTACCAGCGCAACCTCGGTCAACCTGGGTATTCTGACTGCGGATCTCTACAGTCTGTTCTTTGGGCTTTTTCTCTTTTTCTATAAGGTAAGTACCTTCATTCTTTCAGTATAATTTCCGTTAATTTTTTACTCCAAAATTGTAAATAAAGCATAATGTTCCTAAAAGCTCCTGAACGTTCGTTTGCACTTGTACATTTCCACAGCTTCTATCATCCGTCATTGGCAGATGTCAATCAGAAGGACTCATACTTAGTTAATTACATAGCATCGCACCATTAGGCGGATAGTGATTTTCAAACAATTTCACGCTTGATGGAATACATTAGTGATAATGTTAAGAGATAGTAAATAATTTCCCAAGGTGTTCAAATGTGTTCTTGCCGTAATCCCTGGGTGGAACCGTATGTTAGATTTGATTCATCTCTCCAAGTGTCCAAAGAGAGGGTTTGAATCTGCCTGTCCTGAGAGACTTTGACGGTCTGAGAGGAGCAGTTTGGCTTGATTTCCAGAAATTAATATTTTCTTTTAGAAATTGAATCTCTTCTTTACGAACATCTTAGGAGATGAATCAAGCTCTCTCGGTGCTACTGCTGAGAGACTGAAGGAACGGAAAAGAAATGCAAATAAATATATTATTCTGTACGTCCTCCAAAAGGCAGTTACTTTTATTGCCGTCTAAAATATTTTTGGTAGTGTCTATTCAAACTAAATGACAGTGCTAAAAAGATTTCATTCTACCTTACACTTTTCATCCAGAATAATTTGTGGGAACCTGGCTTGTTACAGCAATTGGAGTAATTGAGTCAGTAGCTCGGTGACTGGAAGGGCTTAGTGAGAAGCTTGTGAACTTTGCTTAAGAACATAATTTGTATTATTCCATGTGGTTGCTTTCTCTTCAGCATTATGGAGAGCCAGAAGCTTTTAGGTCAGATTTGTTTCTGAAAATGAAGGCCAATTTACTTTACAGCGCGGAGGTCTGGTAATGGTAGGATCTGACTACAGCTAGATTTTCCTTTTCAAGAGTCTCTTAGCTCGGCTTTTCTCCCTGTTTTGGGTTCCAAATTTTGCTCCAAGCTACAAAGCATCCATTAAAAATGAATGTAGGAAGTGAACCATACTTACATTCTAACAATTAAAAAATCCTTTCTCAGTCACTTTCAAACATGTATTTTGGCACCCAGGTAGCTTAAGTCAAGAAGTGATTATAAATTTATATTCATAATAGTAAAGAGGAAAGAATAAGCAAGAGCTTTTGCTTTTACTCTTCAGGATTTTTAGCTTATTTTGGGGAGAGGTTTTTCTGGGAGCAGATCATCCCATAATTACTAACTGCAGGGTATTCTGGTAGCAAAGAGGAAAAATGAATTAGAGAAGACTTTGGGGTTGTATTATGGGAGAATTTCAGATATTTATTGAAATAGGAACTTGCATCTGTGTTTAGAAACAGTGAAAAAGGGGAGCAATAATAATGCCGCATCTTTAGTAATCAGAGGATCTGAGATACTTTAGGAACCAAGAACTGAGAGCGCCAGTTTTTGACATGGCTTTTAACATAACACTTAGCAGTAGGAAATCTTATTGCCAAGTTAACCATATAGTTTCTGTACCTATGGGGCAAAGAAACCACGCAGGACGTTTCCTGGATTAAAAAGCACCCTGGACACAGGAATCTACAAACAAAAATGCAAGGATTCGCTCTGTGTTCCCCGTGACCAGACGATATTTCACAGCAAGCCCCTGAAGGCTTGGCTGGGCTGCAGAGCGGAGCGAGCCACGGGGAGCTCTGAATTGCTGCGGTCTGGGCCTGCTCTGAAACAAAAGCAGCACAAACATACAGCGGCTACAGCAGAGACCGGCCCAGGAATTTATGAGGCTTTGACTTGAGCACAGTGTTTTGCTAATGCGCTCAACTTTTCAGCCCAAACCGGGTCTGTTTAAGGTGAAAAGTGAATTTTGGATACCTGTTTTGATGAGCTCTTTTTTTTTTTTTCTTTTACTCCATAATGAAACTTTGCTGTGCTTGTTCCTAACGAGCTCATTATATAGATACCTGCAATCCCTCAAGAGATATTAAAAAAGGTCTCCAAATGCTCCTATTGTATAAAATCCTATGGAAGGGAGTATACTGCAAATACAGACACTAGATGGAGTTACAGTCCTCCAGTAACGTTTCAAGTAGTCTTTAGTCTTGATAGTGAGTATGGGAATATAAGCTGCACGGGTACAACTGAACTTAGTGTCTGAAGCAATGAAGTTGCTGCAATATTTGGGAAAAAAAAAAAGAGGAAAAAAAACCCAGGGAAAGACCACTGAGCCCTCCCCAAAAATGAAAGAAAGAGGAGCAGCACAGTTAAGGTTTGCTAGTGTCAATAGCTGCAAACACATAAACAGGCCTTGAATCACAGCTATGCTGCAACAGCTTTGGCACCCTGGCTTGGTGACTGTGTATCCGTTCACGGAGGAATTGGTTCTGAGCAGGATCAGAGACACCTACTGCCTTGTACATGCTGCGAGAGGGGGTTTGGCAGTTACTGTGGCCGCCCCGTCTTGCCTGCCAGCCAGGTGTCCTTGCATGCAAGCACATGTTCACTCATCGCCTTAGGCTGCACTCTGGAGAAGTTGTGCAGGTGCCTTGATACAGACTCAAGCTCTGCCCGTTTGATGGGAATGGGTCAGTTACGGGTAGGGCCACGGACGCGGCTGCTGCCTCCATCAGGACATCATCAGAGCTTGGTGCTTCCTTCTGTGCAGAGTGAACGCTTGAGTCCAAGCTCCTCCAGGCAAACAGCCAGCAAGGTAAGGAGAGAGGCCATGTATCACAAGGCCGCTGTGTTTCTGCCTGCTTTTCCTTTTGCGTGGTGCCATCCAAGGGTTTCCGAGCCAAGCGACTCTCAGCTAGGAATTGCAATGCCTTAATTGTAGATACCTCAGTCTTCTTTGGATCAGTCTCCAGTGTCCAGGTCCTACCATTCATTTCATCCAGGTCTGCTGCTTCATAAACTAGAGCATATTTTCCAAGCACGTCTAAGGAAGGTAAGGAAGTTAGGGAATATTGACAGGGGGATGTAGGTTGTGCTGTGTCCTTCATCGTACTGTTTGATCAGTGTGGTTTGGCAAAGGCAATACAGAGGACTTCAACAAATTTGCTGGAAAAGCATTCCTGGCTGTGGATGACTTGAACACTTTGTATTATTGAATCTGGTGTTATGAAGTAAGCATTTATTTTTCTGTCGAGGTGGATGAATTTCAGCAGTTGGAGTCTGGACTTTTAACAGGCAAGTGAACGACAGTGAATGAAATGTCTGATGTACCTTGGCAGTTCATACTCTTGCCTCACACCATTCTTAACAGAACACAAATGCCAGTCTTGTAAAAGGAGCCCCAGTCTCCCTCTCTTCAAGGACTTGCTGGGTGTAGAGATCAAACTGGTTTTGGTCCAGTAATAACACTTATCTAGCCCTGCAGATGGTTAAGAAAGCTGTGCAGAGAACCAACTGCTCTGGTGACTTGCAGTAGGATGGAGAAATTCGTCTCTTGCCAGGACCTGAAATATTTGGCTGTGCTGAAACAAAATTCTCTTAGGGGTACGGTGTTCCAGCATTCACGAGTGTAAACAACTATTCATCAGTATCACCATATTTACAGCCATTTGTTCTCGCTGTTAAGACTCTTGTATGTAGACCTAAGGAAACTCCCTGTCCAACAGTGTTGAGGATGAGATACAGAGAAAACCAGACAGCACCTTGAGTCTATCAGTGAAGGGAGCTGTTGAATTTTGATTTTTCAGGCCTGAGTACAGATCATGGTGATAATCCTCATTAAAATGAAGGGCAATGAAGCTGGTGAGGGGTCTAGAGAAGAAGTCATATGAGGAGCAGCTGAGGGAACTGGGGTTGTTTAGTCTGGAGAAAAGGAGGCTGAGGGGAGACCTTATTGCTCTCTACAACTACCTGAGAGGATGCTGTAGGGAGGTGGGAGTCGGTCTCTTCTCCCAAGTAAGAAGTGATAGAACAAGAGGAAATGGCCTCAAGTTACACCAGGGGAGGTTTAGATTGGATACTAGGAAGAATTTCTTCACCAAAAGCATTATCAAACATTGGAAGAGGCTGCCCAGGGAAGTGGTGGAATCGCCATCCCTGGAGGTATTTAAAAGACGGGTAGGCATGGTGCTGAGGGACATGGTTTAGTGGTGGTTTTGGCAGCGTTAGGTTGATGGTTGGACTCGATGATCTTAAAGGTCCCTTCCAACCTAGATGATTCTATGATTCTATAAAATAATTTTTAAAAGGAAGGGTAGCTTTCACATCCTTCAAACAAGGAGGTATTGACAGGTTTTTACATCAGACAAGACTTAATGCATCTCTTTCTTTCCTCTGCCAGTTTTCAGGTCTTTATATCCTGTCCTTTGTTATCATCATGGTGGGCTTCATCTTGTATTGCTCCACTCCAACTCGGACAGCAGAACCCACCACCTTGCCACAGCCTGGTAGCACCGGCTTGGACAACGCTGCACTAAAGCTCGAGGAGAATGACAGTGAAACTCCAGCCATAACTGTACAGTTCACAAGAGGAGAAACTGTGGTCGTCAGCACGGATTAAAGAAATGGCAGCATTTCAAAATAGAGCTTTTTTTTTTTAACTGCTAAATTTCCCTCAAATATTAATCTGGAGAATTGTTCTACTGACAAGGCATATGTCATGCTGCGCTGGTTTTAATGCACTGGATAGACTTTTAAGGCCAGATCCTCAATCAGTGAAACTGTATTGATTTACCCTTGCAGAAAATCTGGCCCTTAGAAGAAGAGAGAGTAGTATTTATGTGGAGTCTCTGGGAAGTGAGAGACACTTATTTTTAAAGGCTTAATTAACTTAACAGCAAATGCTCGGGGGAAAAACTAAGCCAAAGCATGCTCTCAGGTCACTAACTGGGGCAAATATGTTTTTTATTGCATTAGGGACCCAAAGCTGCGAGATGCTATCCTAGGGCTTCATGGTTCTCACACCTCAGTGCTGGGTACCCTCAAATCTTGCAAAAGCCACTCAGCTTCTCCCAGTATCTAGTTCTGCAAGCCGTATTACATACGTATACCTTCCACGTGCTGATGGACTTCATTCCTCTGCTGGAGGATTTGCTTCTTACATTCCACCCAAGTGTTCATCTCTTCATGTTGCTGCACTTCCTGTCGCAGCTGGGGCTTCTACAAGTATTTTATTTTGAATTTTGCTAGTAAGGGAAGTTTGAATATGTGTTTTCATAATACCCTCTTTTTCTCTCTCAGTAGCCTGTTGTTTGGTGCATTCCCACTAGGTGGAGGTTTTGTCTAGATGAGGTAGTAAAAGGGTTTAAACTGAAGTTCACTTCTCAGTGAATTTCTCCCTGAAATGGGACTCATTTCTGCAGAAAGATTTGAATAAAATTGGCATTTCTTAAAAAGATTGAAGCATTTTAGCCAATCCTTATTGCAACAATAATGACATAATCTCCAAAATGTTAAGTGCTTTCAGTAGATTCATTGGCAGTTTTCCTCCCCCTCATCATATTTACAGCAAATGATTAAAAAATGAGGCTGCAGTTTTAACATCAGTAAAACCATATTAGGATTTTATTTTATTTTATTTTTTTGTACAAACCTTCATAGCTCAGGTGTATGAAGTAACAAGAGAATAAAGTGTTCAGCAGCTGAAGAATTGCCTCTTGGTTTGTTTATCTTTTTAAGGTAGAATTTCTTTATTGCTCAAAATTATATTAATTGATTTTACTGACCAAATGATTTTTTAATGGCTGAGCTTTGCTGTAAGAAATATGACATTTTCTGAAGATACTGGTGATCAGATGACACAGACTGGTTTTGTGTTCTTCTGCTGTAGTTTATTCAAGCACAATAATTCAGCAAAAATCTTACCTGATTTTATTTAGTGATACCGAAACAAGTGTTCAGCAGATACTGCAGCAACGAACATTGCCTTTTCACCAAGTTGTTCACGCACGGAAGGGTGAAGAAGTGCTGATGTTTTATGAAAAGCATTTGGGCCCTGTTATCTTTTGCTTTACCACTGGAGTAAGATTCGGATCGCAGATTAAGACACCTAAGCTGGTGCATCTGTAGACATCTATGCATCTAAAACTGAACAAGCAGCTGGAGACCAGGTGGGGTAAGGAAGTCTGGTGGCTTACTTCATCTGGATGAAGTTGTAGTTCTCCATACCAAATTTTAGTTGCCTACAACCTGGAGCTAAGTCCCACCTGCTGTTACCTGTGTGATTAGTTAACTACATGCAGTAACGAAGCAAACAGCAAGCAAACCTATAGGTCTATAGGTGAATGGTCCAGAACTCTGCACCTATTGGTGCATGATGGGATTCAGCTCCTAAATGTAGCTAGTTACCTATTTTGTGCAAAAAAGTTGCTGAGGTCCTGTCTAAAGTGCCTCTCTGTGGGAAATGATTCAGCTGCCTCGGTGTCAACTGAGACACCCCATGGAGTCTGTGGCATCTTTAGGGGCTGTCAGATAGGACTCAGGATCTAGAGGAAACCTGCAACCTGGAGCAGGTTGTAGAGGCCAGATGAGATGCCCTGTGATCTCTGAAATGGCACTGCAGCCTATGGTTGAGGCACTCAACACTTCCCTGATGACTGCGTGGGGCCATATGTGATTACGTTAGATGCTTAACCTTTACATAGCTAAAATTGGATGAGATGAATCCCAGATGAAGCTTATGGCCCAACTTGCAACATGTTCTTTCTGTGGTCACTGGGTGGCATTTCAGCATCTCTGTGGTGTTCGCTAAAACAGCTGTGTTCGTCCAGTGGTTGAGAGTGCTTTGGTGTGCCTGCACATCCCATATGCAGTGCAGCATGACAATCGATCTCATTTTATGCACCTCAGGAAAAATAGCAGGGCCCTTTGCACGGGGCCCATGATGACTGTGAACGGCTGTGCAAAGAACAGAAAGCACAAGGCAGGAGCTGGAGTTTTAATAGAAACACAATGGCAAGTGTGGTCAAAGGCTGGTGTCAGCAGGTGAAAGCATAACCTTAGTAAATGGAAAAATTAAAGATAAGTCAGCTCCTAAGTTCACAGCATCCCTTCTGATAGTTCCCATCGACAGAAAAGCTGGGGGAGGTTTTTCCTTTGTGCCAAAGCAAGGAATAAAAAGGGACACTTGACCCACCAGCTTGCTAATATAGCAGCTCCACCAGGGGATGATGCTTGGGTGGTGTCCCATAGTGCTGGCATGAACAGGAGAGGACATGACAGCTTCCCTAGGGACAGCCCTGGAGGGTTTCCATTAGAACCAAAATAAACAAGCTCTTACAGCACGTTGAGGGTGGACCAAGTGGGGTCGGGTGTCTGCAGCAGTGTGGATCTGGAGCAGCCTGTGCCTGGACAAGGGAAGAGGTGGCAACCCAAAAGGCATTTAGAAGTAGCAGAACAAATGCCAAAGGCAGGGACACAAGTCAGTGAGCAACTGAAAGAAACAGCTAAAAAGAGAGATTATGGCTTCTACCCCTTTTACAGGCAAGGGGTGGGCCATGAGCTCAGGCTATTTTGAGGAGAAATCACTAATGGGAGTAGGAAGCTTTGGAGAAA
Source organism: Burhinus oedicnemus (assembly GCA_008921705.1). Lineage (NCBI taxonomy): Eukaryota > Metazoa > Chordata > Aves > Charadriiformes > Burhinidae > Burhinus > Burhinus oedicnemus. The sequence goes on along the minus strand of VFFE01009189.1, from coordinate 2,456,616 downwards.
TCCTGTTTATTGATGAAGGCGGCACCAAGCCCTGTTGTCCTGAAAATGGTGGATCCTTTGCTTCCTGCTAGGGCCCCTCCAGCTGCCACGCTCCCCCGGCAGGTCCTGCTGTGTGGCCGTGCCTCCCCTGCCTATACCTGCTCTCCCCTGGACCTGAGCACCACTCTCTGGAATCTGGAGTGGAACCTGCCCCTGCCCCGTGCACATGAGAGACGTTAGGGGTGTTTTTGCAGCTCTCTCTCTTCAGAGAGATTACCTAACCCAAGAACATTTTTAGTGATATTTCCAAGAACATTTTTAGTGACATTTCCACGTGAGAAGTAGAAATCACATTTTCCCATTTGGGATGTTTTCGAACCAACTTGCTGGTCGTCTTCTCGTTGCTGAGTTGTGGTGCTTCACTCACTTCAAATGAGCAATGAATTAAATGGTAGGACACATATTAGAAAACATCAGAAGAACTTATGAGCTTTTCTGTGCCAAAAAATAAAAGCGCACCTGCTTCAAATGTTAATCTTCAATATTCCTCTGATTGGGCAATAACCTTGCTAAATTAGATAACCACTAGCTGTTGCCTATTTGTCTGGGGCAGAAAATGCTATGGCTGTCCAGACTTGGGGAATGGCAGTTATCCCACCTTACAAACCTGAATTAAAGTATGGATTAGGTCTTGATTACATGTTAAGAAATAGTGTATCCTTGACAATGTCTTCTGGGAATTTGTAGATATATTATTTAGGGGTTACACGTTTGAGGGATTGTGAAAGGAAATGGATCACCCCTCGGATCATCTTGTAGGTGATTATTGCATGAACAGTTCACTGAAGGTTTTGTGCCACTTAAACCCATCAGCATCAACAGGGTGTGTTGGAAGAATATTAACTCTTCATTGCAGCAGAATCAAGGGCGAAACGCCTACATTTGGTTATTGAAGTCTGGATGCCATTAAGTTTGTAGTGCAAGCACAAAACTGTTTTAATTAGGTGGTTATCTCATACTGTCATTAGGACAGGAAAAAGATCAAGCTTGTGGCAGTGTAGCATATTATATTTCTAAATATGGTACTATTTCCAGGCTTGTATTCATTTTAATTTTCATTTAGATACTCAGTCCCCTCCCATGCAGAATTCTCCCTTTGAGGGGGAATAGCATTTTATTTTATTCTCTATAATTAGTGGTATGATCAGTGGTAACATAATGTAGGTTTTATCTGAAAGCACATAGGGGCGTGTATTGACTCAGACTTGGCTGGTCTTCAAAACATAGGACCATCTTGTGGCGTGGTGTGAGTGCACAGGCAGTAGCTAATCTTCTTGATATGTAGACCACTGAAATCAAAATTGTGTAAAACGTGATATTATAGGCACAGCCCATTAATTATGGATTTGTTCTTCCAAGGGTTTTAAAATATGACTATAATAGTAGATTGTAATCTGATTCAAACAAATTGGGCCGGGCAGGACGTCTGCTGCGCCTCAAGGAGAGGGGAGCAATGTGGGGCAGCATGCCAGCTCAGATTGCCCATCACTTATGCTGGGACAGCTTAGTGATTTGGCTGGCTTGTATTCTGAACAGAAAACTTTAGAACTCTGTTTCACAGAACAGGCTGTGATTTAACTTCATACACTGTGATTTAATTTCATACAAAAGATTTTTGTGCCACATTGTTGGTAGCTAACGTTAAGATGTGTATTAATGTCACAAAGAAGGCCTGGAAGGTCTTTCAAGCTTTCAGTGAGGACAAGGTTGATACTTTTTGTCAATCCTTCTGTCAATGACCCCATGCCCTTGCCATCCCCATGATGCAAGGCTCTTGTTTCTCTCCTTGTGACCCCAGTGGATGCAGAGGGCTCCACCAGCATGCTGATGGTTGTGCACACCTGGTGTTCTACCCTTCCTCACCTTAAATTCCTACTCCCGACCCTGTGGAGTGGCTACCTGAGCAAAGAGGAGGCAAAGCTGACCTGCAGAAGGGTTCTGCATCACCAGCTGGCACTGTGGTGCGGTCCAGGCTCTGGCCGGAAGAGGTACTTGAAGCCTGGCCTTGCAAAGTCCTAAGCTGGTGCTGGTCCCCCAAACTGGCTCTGTGTGGGATGGGGGCCAGATATACCACCCTTACTTGCTATCTGTCCTGCAGATCAGAAGGAAGTAGGTGCAGATTCTTCAAGAAAGATGCATCGCTTCAGAGCACAAGTGACACATGTATTGCTCCCGGGGAAACAAATGTTCCATTAATGAATCGCATATGCTGGATCATCTGGTACCTCCAAGAGAAGGTGCATGGATAAGTCTTTAACATATATCTTTTTAACATTGGAATAAACTGGAGAAAAAAATCCAGCTGTCACTCGCATTACATCCAAGTATCCAAATAAAAATGTGTGACATCCAGCTTCCCTCCAAGGTTTGGTTACAAGACATCAAAAATTATCTGGCATAAGAATGTCATAGTGTGTTAGAAAAAGAAAAAATCAGTGCAGCAGTAATTGAGTGGTGACATTATCTGTGCTAGAGTTTAAGGGAGAGGATGAGCTTTTGGACATCGGCTATTTTAAGATTTTTGACCTTTCCTAAGTCGCACATACTCAGTTCTATATGATGTGATGTCTGGGACAAGCATATCAGTTCCTGTCAGCACCATTCGCTCACACTTTATGTATTGTGGAATATTTCATCGCATTACACATATCTGTCTTGTAAATATCTATTTCAATCAATTTAGGAAGTTTGACAGAGAGAAGCTGCACAAGCTACATCATCAATCATGAACAATTTTGAGCAAGTAGACAGAGATTCCTAAAAATGCAAAGTGAAGGATCCTGGGACTGTCTTAATCTTTCACCAAAATACAGCCTATAAAATTTAAGGGTTAGACCTGATGAGAATCTGATGAGATGTGGTGTCATAGTACTAATTTTCAACTTGGGGCTACAGCTAAACCTACATTCATCAGACAAACAACATGCAAAGTTTTGGAGTCTCGCCCTCCTGAGCTCTCTCTGCCGTCCTTGGAGGGAGCAATTCAGCTCGCCCTTGGAGATGCCAATATTGCTTTATTGAGATTTCTTGGTTTGAGTGCCTAGACTTAGGTGGAACCAAGCCAGGTCTAGAGTCCCCAACCAAGCTCAACATCCCATTCTTATGGGCATTAGTGTCTGTGGGAAGGGGCTATCCAAGCTGGAATTTTTACAATTTATGTGCGAGATGAAAGAGGCATAGAAATTTGCTTAGCAGCTATGGGAAGCCCATGGCAGGTTCAACAAGATTTGTGTGCAGTGTGCATACTTTGCTCTTCTCCAGATGCAATTTAATTTTTCTCTCATATAAGACCATTTAAGACTGCAAATTATAGATTTTATAGAAAAGAACCAGAAGGAAAAATCTGATTTCTTGTACAGCATAGGTCAACACATTGCATCCGATTGTTCAGAATCAAACGTGTAGGTTTTAGTTAAATTGCAGCACCTCTTTAAGATCTTGATATTAAATTCCCAAAGCAATATCAAATTCATCTCTTCTGGAAGCAGGAGAATTGATTTTTTTTCATGAGCTGGCTCTTGGAGATATAAAGAGGGAAGAGAGAAAGTTACAGTTCTCAGAGCTCTCTGAGAGTACACAGCCTCCAAGAGCAGGTTCCCATGCCCTTCAAGACGGATATATTTTTGCTAGGCTACCAACTGGGAACCCTTGTGATATTTTCATCTTAAATCTATGGCCTGGGGTCAGTGTCACTGAACTCAAACCCATGACATCACCCTATTCAAACTAAACTTTATTTCACCAGCTCATCTCCGGCCAGTCTCCCTCGCTATCAATACCATGAGCAGAGCTTGCATAGCAAGGCAGAGAGATCACTGGGACTACAGCTGAAAGGTGTGTTTTGTTCTCATAAATCACAGTGTCAGAGTGTCCAGGGTACTCCAAAAGAGCAGACTATACACACTGAAACTACGATATAGATGAATTCCGAAGAAGGCATTAAAGAAGATATCTAAAAAAAAAAAAAAAGGAGGTGTATTACTATTGCACAAAATGAAGTTTTCATGTTTATTTAAGAATGTTAAAATGTTTTTATAGAAATACCAAAGTTTATTACATACTGATGGCTGGAAAGAGTGCAATATCTCCGGAAGTACAGGTCACTGAAAATTTATGTAAACAGCAGCTAGTGCCAGTGGTTGCAATTCTTTAGGAATAGTCTTGATGCTACAGCAGTCCAGGGTGATGTTGCTGCTCTTCTGCACCGCCTATTGACACTGTATCTAATTATTTTAATTAGGCACAGCACTCTGATAAGCAAAATTGTGCCTTCAAAAACACAACAATGTAGCTCAGTAAATGCATGACCGATGAGGTGGTTGGAAACAGGATAAAGGTGGCAGGAAAACGACTGCAGAGGGTATGGCTGTTCGCCAGTAATCCAGAAAAGTTTGGTTTTGCTTTAAATTATTATTATTATTATTATTATTATTATTATTATTATTATTATTATTATTATTATTATTTAATAAACCAAGTAGGTCATTCAAACACAGATCTTTGTAACAAAATGAGGAATGTTTTAGGTTTTATCCTGAAACTACTGAGCCACTAAAACACCCCCTCCTTGAAAAATTAACCAAAACCATGACAAAAATTCGAACTGACTGAAAAAGCTTGCTCGGGCTGGAAAGAGGCAACCGACCTCAAACAAGCCACCACTTCATGTTCTGATTCTAAGGCAGGTGTGTGCATAATATTTGTGCCCTGGAAAAATGAGTGAGTACTTAAGAACCCGTACAGGTACAGGATACTACTGGTGTTCTTGGTTTGCTGTATTGTTCACAGCAGAGCTCCTCCAAATCAGTAGTGAGGAGACTGCTATGCTCCTTGAAGCTCAAAAGTCTTTGTAGTTTGTCTCCCTCTGCCATTAGTGTAAGTGCCTGTTGGGCTTCCCTGAAGAAATGACTTTCATTTAATGAAGTTTATACACTGTATGTGTTAAAAAAAGAAATCCTGCTTGGTAGTCCTATCTCTTGTAATATCTGTAAATTAATTTGTTTCTTGAGAGCAAGAATGATTTGTAACTCACAACAAAGCTAAAGAACCATGACTGAATTAAGAGGGGCATTCAGGCAGCTGGAATGCAATTACAGCATAAATACACATGCCGTGTTAATGCAATATTAAGGTTATGAATTTAGTGAAACAGGAATCAGCGTGCTCAAAGATCAAGTTCCTTCCTTCCTACAGTGTTTGTCTAGTCATGCTAACATGAGAAATGTCTGCATTAGCTAGATACAATCTGAGGACTACCTATGGATTTCATATGTGCAGACGTGAGATGCCATCTTATCTCTATATTACACCAGCTCGTGGACAGCAACACACGCTGTGCTTGGTCAGAGAGATTTTTCTCTTATTCTAATTGTTTTCCTTAGACTAAGGGAGGCGTTTGGCAGGGAGCAGGTGGTTGCTCTGTTACCACAGAAACACGGGGAGGCAGGGCAGGGCATGGGGCACCTCTCACCCACCGCTAACCCTTGCGTGAACTGCTGTGGGACTTCTCCCAGGGCAGTGGGGAGGACCTGCTGGAGAACCTCCCTCAGCTGGGGCAGGCTGTGGCTGGGGTGGTTTTCTCAGGTTCTTGGTTTCGAGCAGAGCATCATCTGCCAAAGGTGGGTGTCCCTTGGTCTCTGCAAAGGGCATCCACTGTGGCAACGGGGCTGTCATGGGCCCTCCTGCAGCATCAGTCTGTGCTCGCGAGAATGAGTGAAGGTATGGGGCCTCAAACCATTGTAGCTACAGTGAACCCTGGCTCTGGCCTCACTTTCTTGGTCCCACTTTGAAATACACAGGTGATTAGTTTTCCTAGAAGGAATTTGCAGCAGAGGGTGAGGAACACATGGCAGGATTTGGAGCCACCTCAACCCTCCATCCTGGTGGGCACCTTGTACAGACGCAAGGCGTAGGGCTGCTATGTAAGGCTGACAGATTGCCTTCTGTCTGGGAGGCATCAGCTCAGGATGCCAAACACTGTATGAGACACATTCTCCCAGAACCGGGCCAGTGGCACAACCTTATGGCTGTGTCCATACCCGTAAATAAAGAGGCTGTTTTCTGGCCCCTAAGCCAAGGGCACAGTGGCACAGATGGAGGTTGCAAGTTCAATCACAGCCAACGTATTGCTTCTGCAAAGAGGAAGGCATTCCCAGCTTCACTGCAACTAGTAGGTAGGGGGCTCTGACAAACACCAGAAAAACACCAAAATTAACCTCTGCCTTGTATTTCCTTTTTTCTTTTTTTTTTTTTTTCTGTTTTGCTTGCTGTGAACGTATTTCTTTGCTTTTCTTGCCCAAATAGTATAAAAATCAGCATCTTTGGCAGGTTGGCCTAGCAGGAACAAGGGAGCTCACACAGAGATTTGTAGTAACCGTTTTTCTGAGAAACTGTGAAACATCATGTAATTTGGCTGGTGCTCATGTTCTGGTCTCCCAAAGCAGTGCAGAGGGGAGCTCTGCTTGAGCGGAGCCTTCCCAAGGCGAGGTGATGCAGGGGCAGCAGTATGGCCCTGAGTGTTACCAAAGCCTGAGAAAAGCAGCTCTCGGAATGACAACTGCAGCAGCTGGAGTAGACACTGTGTTGGGTGAGCCCTTTGTCCATTTTGGCACAGCAGATGGCATCCATGGCCACACTGCTGTGGGCTGGCTGTGCCTACAGCCGGCAGCTGCATCCCCTTTGCAGTGTGCTCATCCCTTGTCTTTCCTGGGCTCTGTGGAAATCCCTGGTGGCCCTAAGACGTTGGTTATTATTTTGGGAATTCTTTAGTTGTAAAGAGTCTGAAAAGGTGCGAAGGGTGAGCCACAGTCTACCAGCAGAATCATTTTATCCCCTGAAATTGAGGATGCAACTCACAGGCCCTGGCAGGTGGCATGGGGGTCTGTCTGATGGGTGAAGTCCCCAGGAGGGTGCTGGGAGGCTGCAGAGGGCAGCAGAAGCCCAGTCTGGTGCAGCCTTGTCCACTCTGCCCAACTGGAGTGGTCCTTGCCAGGAACCACGCACCAGTTTGGTTTCAGCAGAGGCTGATTGATTCACTCTCAAGAGACTATCTGGGAGGAAAATGACCTTTTAGCAACATGGATGATCAGGACAGCAGGATCCAGGAGTCAGTGAGGAAGCTAAAATAGTCAAGAGTCATTGACTGGTCCTGGGTGCAGGTGGTGTAACACAGCTCATGTCCCTACAGCTACACTCCCTGAAAGCTGGGGCCTCGTGCGTCTGCCTTCCAGGCTGAGCTGCTGGCCTGTGCTGGTCTTCCCCGAATTTGCCTGGGGAAGTCCAGCCTTCACAGGCCACAATTTGCCAGCCTTATTTTATTTCCTATGTTTCATCCAGTGAAAGCTGTGGCAGAAGTTAGCTGCACCATTGGGTAGTTCAGGCAATGTCAATGGGGGAAGACCCAGCAATCCCCAGGTCTGGATGTGCAACATGATCCTGTTGTGATACCGTTTCAGAAGACCCAGCAGGGGTAAATGTACCAGACCCACCTCACTCATGCTCCAGGTTCCTTTTATAATGTCCTTTGCTCCCCTCTGCTGTGTGCTTTCTGCAACAAATCATTTGGATGCCGGGAATCCTCACATACTTCATCCAGGGACAAACAGTGACAGGCATTAGTGCAAACTTCATTAATGCCGGTGTGATGACAGTCTCTTAAATGTCAAGCCCATGTGCATGCCTGGCCCCTGCTTTCTTTCCGTGAGGTCTGTTTTTGTCAGAGGGCAGCCCGTGAATTTACAGTGCACACACTCTTCATCCCTTAATGCTGCCCTGCCAAGTCAGCGATGGGCTGCAGTGTTCGGGATGAGGGAGAGACAAGTCACCCAGAGGAGTGAGCGAAGCACTTCAGAGGATCCAGTGAGCTACTATGACTATTGCTAATAAAACATAAAATGTTGCATCAAACATCCGTCTGGGTGTTCTGTAGGTGTTTTCAAAACTCCTTGCCATTTCGAGGTGTCTGTTATCTCCCATCTACAGTGCCTTCACAGATGTTTTGATTGCATTTGAATGACTGCTGGGAAAAAAGATAATGCACGAAGGGAAAGAAATGATTTATCCAAGCATGAAAGATATTTCAAAAGACAAATGTCCCAACCCAAGCAGTTAACCTTAAGACTCCAATGTGAGGATTATGGCCTACTGAGAGCTAGCAACTTTTTTGTAAAGAAAAAGACCTTTCATCTCAGTATTGAATGAAGAGAACTGAAGAACTGCTACCCTTTCTTTCTGCGAAAGAATACAACTGTCTTTTAGTAACATTATCAGGCTGCTGGCAGAACTCAGAGTCAGGTTTGTAAAAACTGAATTAAGACTGTTTTAAAGAAGACCCGCATTTTGCTTTTTAATTTGCTGGTAGTTTTCCACGGGGACTGTCTCAATTTGCCCCAGGTCATTTGACCACCATTCAGTTAGCAAAAGTGACTGATCAGAGAAATTTCATTAAAATGATCCAATATTCAGTTTTGCTTATAATTTGGGGATGCTGTGTGTTGAGTTGCTCATTACTGGATTAACCTTTAGCCTCAAGGAAGAGCTCCTCTGAGGATTGTGCCCCACATCCTCCAGACAAAGCTCATGGATTCATGTCTCTGAGGTACCAACCATATACTGAAACCAAGGCTGGCCATGGCCTTGAAGGTCAGTGCAGGACAGGTGCTGCCCTGTGATCAAATCTTACACACTTTTCCCTTAAAAAAGGGAAGAGAGAGAAGACAACAGCTGCCGATCTAATTTCTCCCAGTAAGGGATTGTCCAATGGATTCTTTTGCTGCATGAATTTTGGTCATGTTCCTGGTTCGGTGGACTAATATTGGCTAAAATGAACTTGTATGCATTGGTCTCCCCTGTCTGCAATCAACCATAGCAAGGTTAGTCCTGCCCAACTATGGCCATGTCCCTCTGTGGTGGCTCCTTGCAGCATGGTCTGGCAGGTGGGATGCAGTCCTGAGTGGTCCTGTGGGCCCCAGGAACGAGGGTCACAGGCACGGTGCCCACCCCCAGCCCCATGCCCTCCCCCTCTGCTGCTGAAGGCCACACAGACAAGGGTTATTTGCAAAGATGCCGTGGTGTGATGGGGCAATTCAGAGTCACCTGAGCAAGAGCCACGGCAGCCAGCCCTGGGGATGTGCCCTGCACAGGCAGACCTGAGGGCTTGCTGACCTCCTGACGTGGACACGGTGCTGTTGAACACCTGACCATCCTGTTGCTGAGATGTAATCCGGTCTCCTTCGGGGATGCAAAGCTGATTAAACCCCCTCTTCGTTATGAAGGACACGCACTCCTGTGCATGCTCCGATGCCTGCAATGAGAGCCCCACCACCAGCAAAGTGTCACAGCTGCGTTTGCATAAGCTCACATGGTTCCAGCTCTGCCCGGCCCACGGCAGCCTTCAATCCAGCACAGCATCAAGATGCAACGGTGTTATGTCCTTCTGGGACTTCTTCCCATCCAATTAAGCTTCGGTGTGCTGTGATCTCTATCTCAGCAGTAAGTTGATCCTCTGGCAGGATATTCAGTCCGAAATTAATTAGTGGGAGCAAAATATCATGAATAGATACAGTGTTAAGTTTTTATTCTAATAACCTAGTTAATAATTTCACTTCTCCAAGCAAAGAGGGAAAGTAGTGTGAATTCCAGCACTTTGATCAGGCAGTGACATTTTGGTGCTAAGTTGCTAAGATAAGAATCTAGACCAACAGTATCATACAAAAGCAAATTGAAGGTACTTTGGTAGTTTGAAAGTACCCTTTTTGGAAGATGGACAGGCACTCAGAAAAACGTCTGTGCCCCAACAGCTTGTGGGTGCTGTACAAGGAGGGGAGGAAGCTGTGCACGCCCTTCTTTATACAGGTAAACGGATTGAGCTACGAAGCACTTAAACGGATTATTCTGCTTAGGCTCCGTCATGAGTGGAGGCTGCTAAGAGTCTCAGTGATGGAGGCAGGACCATGATTCAGGACAGGCTGCAGAAGAACACCTCCTCTGACACCACCACTCCTTGCTTTACTATTCCTGCCTGGCCGAGGCAGAACATGCCCCAGAAAAGCGCATTTCTGCTCCAAGATCTAGCAATATTTCTGTTTTATCTGCTTATTGTTTTCATTCATGTTCCCCAAAAACGCACCTGTACTTTATCTACTTAGTATGGAGCTTCGCCATCTGCTAGTGACATTCAATATTCTCTTTTTTTGAAATGGCCTAATTAACTCGAGGTCATGTTGCAATGACAGGTCTGCAGGCAAACCTTGCTCTGGGTGTCGGACGAAGCCGCGGGAGTCAACAGAAGCACTTCCTTCTCGTTTTGAAACAGAGCACATTCCTAAGAGGGAATAATGAATTTGCCCATTTACACTGGTACTTACGTGAACTCATTTAACATAAATGCCAGAGCAGGCGAGCTCCAGCGTACCAATGCCCTGCAGTTGTGTGCAGCACTGGAGTCTGTGCTCAGCAATAGTAACACAAACAACAGCTTCCTGCGTTCAATACACCAGATCAGCAATGCTCTTCTACAGGTTTACCACAGTAACAGGAGGTGATTTAATTCTGGCATTTTGAAGATGGTTATTTTACTATGTTGGCACAAAGGCAAGGATGTGGGGGGTGCTTTTCCGCATCTGGGACTACTTATAAGCTAGGAGAAGATTTTTTGATTCTGTACTTCATTTTCTCTGTTTCCTTTAATATAAACCTTATTTTCTTGTCATGAAATCCCTGATGTTCAGTGCAAGCCACTGGGACACTTGGCTTTACCAGGCTGCCATCATCAACAAACAGCACAGAAATATTAGTGATGGATCAGCTTGGAGCTGTTGGGAGCAGAGGGCATGTGGCTCACAACAAAAGTTGCTCATGGCTAAGTGGGATCATTTTTAGGAGAGTGAGCTTAGACAGGTATTTAACTCATAAAGCTGGCACCAGGGCCGTGGCATTTGTGTCCTCTGCTTGGCGGACGGTCCAGACTGGAATACTGCAGATTCCTCATCAGCTGATTGGAAGTCTTGAATCTCTCTGAACAGAAAACAATTGGAAAAGCTTTGTCACATTTCTTCAAGTTTAAAAATGCAGTTCTAATTATCTGCAACATTGTGATTGGCTCCAGAAACTGGGATAGTACTCATTTGTTAGATACCATCGGCCTTGATACCCATAAGCTCTTCCTAAATGGAGGGGAACTATAATAAGGAAAGTGATGTACTACAGTCTGTTATCTTATTCCTCAGCACTGGAGTCCCTTGAATAACCACTTTTGGTATTAGTTAGCTTGGAAATAATGTCAATTATTGCTTCCAACCATCTCTAGCATATGTCTGGAAGTGGCCTTATGGAGTCAAACTTCTGTCATTTGTAAGTGGCTGACATTAGTTGGTCAAACACTGAATAGATTTGTTTGCAGTGACTTTACTGTGCTGTTTTGATCTTTAGATCTTTCTCCTTAGGACTGCTGCCTTGCAGACAGCACACTTCAGTTAAAAGTCCCTGTCTGGAGAAAGACTTTCAACTGCAAAGGTGTTAGACTATTTTCAAAGCTTTTTTTCATCAGAGATAAGATCTATACTTGCCTACAGTCAACATCTTTGAAACACCATAAGCAAAACAGAAGCCATCAACAAACTGCATTAATATTTTAGAAAGATACTGAATTATTTATGGTGAAGCTTCAGCATATTCTTGATATAGAACTTCAGTGTAAAGAAGTTGCCTTGAGATACACTTCTCCCTGATCAGTACTGTACCGCTGGGAACAGTTTATGGGGCTTTTATTTATCAGAGAACATCAGCAACATTTAGTTAACTTAGAAGAAGTGTATTAAAGCCACTTTGCATACTGGGGTTATGGTATTGTTTGGTTGCTGTTGCGGTACGCAGGAGTCAGCACAGGCTTATTGGGTTTCTGCCTGCAATACCGGCACAATGGGGATGCATGAAGTACAGGTTACTTAGAAGCATGGAAATAAGCTATTTTATTACAGCTTCTCAGATAACACAATGAAACTGCCATGGTCTGAGCAGCTGGGCTGATAGCTGGGACCCCAGGAGCTGAGCCAGGAGACTTGGTCTGCCACAGGACTGTCAGGTGGTTGGGGAAAGCCATTTGATCTTCCAAACTCAAGTTTCCAGGTATCAGAGGGAGGCAGGAAGACATCATCTTCCTTTGTAAATGCTTCTGGAGTTAGAGATGAGCAGTAGCTTATGAGTGGTCTGGTCCTCAACAATCTTAAAGGACTATGAGTTAGAGATGTGCTAGGAATGTAGTTAATTTCTAAACGTCAATTTATCTAGCCAGACAAGAATGACATTTCCTTCTTGATGTCCATTAAAGGACCCTTTAATGTGCAACATGTGTTGCAGCACCAACAAATCCGGCATTATGATTTGCCCTACTAGAACAGGTGGCTGTGTGTCACCCTCCTCTCCATGCCTGGCTTTCTTGGGGAAGCTGTGTTGAGGACACAGACCTGAGGTTGGGCTTCTGTCCTTAGCTTGCCCCAGGTTTAAATTAGAGTGAGAACCAACATGGCTGGTATGAGGGAAAATGAGACATATAGGCTGAAATGGTAATACAGATTTGCAGGAGATAAAAGCAGTTTTCTCAGAAACATCTCTCTCGCTGCCAGCCTCTCTCTTGGTACCTGGTCTGGATGCTTACCTTGCCTTTCCAGGTTAATTTTCCCCCTCCTGCAAAAGAGTTTTAGCATTTCCTGCATTCATAGCATTGCATCTAAATATATTCCACAGAATATCAATGAACTTTCCCAAAATCTCAGATTTACAGAGGCAGAAAATGTTAAATGCTCATTGATATATTAGAAAATCACTGCTAAACCTAGAAGTTGAAGATCACCTTCCTGAGGTCCAAGCTGGTGTCTACTCCCACAGCCCCAGGGTGTGCTCCACCTGCTGCAGATGTCCAGATGTGTCACCTCTCAATGGAGCTTGAGTCACTGCATGAAATGTTTGGTGGTCTAAGTCCTGTTCTCAGGGGTCTCATAAACAACAGGATAATTAGGCTAGAAAGGCAGATTCACAGGCAGATTTATTGCACATTTAGTGGTACAGCCAGTGGATAGGAGAAAGAAAAAAAGATTAGGAATAGAGAATGGTGTAGTCTTATACAGTAACAGAAGTAGAGGGAGGGAATTTCACAGCTTCTGCTGGGAGTTCAGCTTTTCTTTGACTACTGCTAGCCTATACCTGCTGGGCATCACTTTTATCTTTGACTCAAGGGACACTTCTGAAGAAATTTCCTTCCCTGGCAGTTTTTCAACTTGAAACTATCTCATAATCTAAGGCATTTCAAAGGGGAAAAAGAGACTCTGGACCTACTTGCAAGGATGTTATCACACTACCCTCTGAAAAAGCACTGTTTTTTCCCCTATACGTGAAATGAAAGAGCACTGAAGAAAAGAGAAGAAACCCAATGTGTACACAGGGACCAAGTCAATGCACCTGGAAACCAAAACAGCATTTGGAGACAGGTTTATTTAAGTACTATGCCTGTGATTTTTTTACTCACCTTGGGAGGTTATAGACCTGTGAGTCCTGGAGATCTGAGATGAGGTGAGGGTCTTGCCTTTTACAAAAAGTAAGTTTCTTGCCCCTGTGCTTGCAGAGGAGATGTGATCCAAAGGAATAATAATGGCTTAAGTCAAGAGAGCTTCTTAGTTGCTGCTATTTAAAGAAAATTGTTTGTTTGGGTTTGGAGGAATCTGACTCATGATATTTAAATATTTGAAGCAGGCAGTAGTAACTCAACTCTTTGTTTCTCCACTTAAAACTTCCACAGGCTCTTCACAAGGTAATCATGGTGCTGACAACACACAAGGACCTGAGTCTTCCCTGTTTGTGCAAGAATTCACAGTAATGCCACACCTTTGACCTTTGGTGTTTTGAAACTAGAACAAGAGGAAAAATAAACCCAAGCTCCAAATCCAATTGTATGTTGATTTAACTGGCTTGGAGCCCTTCGCCAGGTGAAATCATGCAAAAGCAGAGAGCTGGACTTGAGGATCTGAAGGTTTTATTTGTGTTTCAAATTGAGATCCAGCTCTTCTAGAAGCAAATCTACTTTGTAGGTAGGAAATGGGAAGTTTCTCATATTGTTTTCAGCCCAAGAGAGCAGAAGGAAGGACAATCGTTTATCATTTTGCAGATACCTTATTTTGGTGCTACCAGAAATGTGTACCATTGAAATTATTACTGCATAAAAAGTTGCTAAATTATCATATTGAGGCATGGCAAGATCCAAGCTTGCTGAGCAGACTTTGTTTCTGATATGGTAACCTATATGGAGAATGGTGTTATTATGGAAGTCTTTCCTTGAGGTAGAGCATGTGAGCTCTTGGATGCTTTTGTCCTATATGGCAAATTGACTACCACTGTTCTAGGCAAATAAGCTCTCCAGAACAGCACTCTGTGTCATGACTGTATTCCCAAATAAAAATCGCCTTTGCCATACAGAGAAGTACAGGGAAGGTCAACTGCCATTTTATTCAATGTGCACATACACAGCAATTCTTCTGCATCTGTGAATTTGCTCTGGAGGCCCTTATCATCTAGGGCACAAGTTTTTAGACTGTTACTGTGATCCCAGTAGATGTCCATGCACATCCACCTCAATTCCTGGGGCGCTTACTTGTTATCTTGTTGTGAGAGGTAGCCTGGTTAAATGAAAAAGGGAGTAAGAGCATTAGCACAGCCACACTTCAGCGCTCCGGCAAGAAACTTGCCTCTCTCAATGTCATCAACCTTGGGCAGGGGAGGGGGGAGATGTCTGTGGCTCAGCTGAGCTGCTGCAGAACACAGTGAAGATTTTGAAGTTGTAAATGAGTTTTAATCTACATTGACAATTGCGTGCATCCCTGCCTTTCCTCTAAACTGCAGAAGCAAGAGCAATTAGTCTGATTAAGAACATCACTGTAGAACAGGCAATATGGGCTCTAATAAAGCAAATGTAATTCTGTGAAGCATTTTCTTCATTTTTCAATGTTACTTTCATTCACTAAGGTCCACATTAATTGCTAATAAAAAGCAGAGCAAGAGCTTTCATTTTAAGGGCTCCCTCTGCCCTTTTGAAGTAAGAAGGTCAAAGCAAAGCACAATTTGGTAGCTTACATCCAGCTATACCTCAGTGGAGACCTCCTTCCTATCAAAGATGTTTGATAGCTCAGAGGACACTGTCATTGCAGAGTGGACACAGGGTTGTGCAGCCTGTGAGATATTCCTCTGCTAATCATGCTATTAAGTGCCTATCTAAAGCTTAAGGGCCAGGTTATCTGTTCCTTCATTCCGAGTTGGCTCTGTTTTGTTCTGGGAAGAAAGTAGCTTCTAGCCAGGTCAAAACTGATGTGGCAGAAGTAGTAAAGATAATGTTTAATTCTTTGGTCCTCACCACGTTCTGCTCTGATGCCTTACCCAAAGCCTGGAAGTGTGCCTGTTTTGTGTGTTTTGACTTCACGCATTCAAAACACCACCAAACAGAAAGAGAACGAATGAATCCTTGGTGTGCTGGGCATTGAGCAGATGTACCAACATGCAGAAGCTTTTGGCCATGGCAGCTGCCTTCGCTTTTGGGGAACGAGGGAAGACTGAATGCCCCCCTTGGTTAGACATAATGGAAAACTACTGCACGTGGACAAGGTGGTGAGGGTGGTAGGACACCGGAACAGGTTGCCAAGAGAAGTTGTGGATGCCCCATCATTGGTAGTGTTCAAAGTCAAGTTGGACAAGGCTTTGAGCAACTTGATCTAGGGAAATATGTCCCTGCCCATGGTCAGGGGCTTGGACTAGGTCTTTGAAGCTCCTTTCCACCCCAAATCATTCTATGATTCTATGGTTCTATGATAAAGTGATGAGTTTGGACCCTGGTGTCCGAGATGTTTCCTAATTCTCTGATGGAAAAACCTCAGCAGGAAGAAAAGGTGTATTAGCTGCTGCATATTTAAGAGAGAAAGAGGGAAACCACCAAGGTTCAGCTCTGTAGACAACCAGAGAGGTGCTTTCTGTGAAACCACGAGAAAAAAAAACCAAAGCATGAAACTTTGAGTGGAAGGAGTCATGGCCAGGGACAATGTGTGTTGCTGGCAGCCTCTTACTATGCTCAGGGAAAATAACATACCCCTCAATTTTTCTTCCTTGTAGAAACAGTTTGCAATTTTGTTCAGTTCCTGGGGTCAAAAGAAGCAACTATCTAGCCAATTCAGACCAGACTACAGTCCACAGCCCTGGTTTCCTTGTGCATCACTGTGGCAGGGTGATGAGTGCTCCGGTGCTGGGGTGGGACGAAGCAGGTTGTCCTGAAGATGAGGACTGGGTAAACAGAGCAAAACAAAAACAGCATGGAGAATATTATTATCAGTACATGTCAAGTGAGTCACAATTTTCCAGGTGTTTGAATGTGGAAGTTTTCTCTGCTGGATAATTTGAATGAAGCACATTTGATTGTGTCAGTGGAAATGTTTTTTCCCCCAGTAGCATCATTAGTTTTCTTGTGTTTTCTCATGCATTTATTTGCATTAAATGCAAATTAAATTAAATTAAATTAAATGCAAATAAAATCTATATGTTTAGCTACCTCTTTTTGTACTGTTGTGCATAGATGTAAGTTCTTTAAGGTAGGGATATTATTGTTATTTAACTGCTCAGTGCTTTCTGGTGGTGTTCTGATCTTTAGACACTACCATTGTAGTAATAAAATATAATGATGATAATAATGTCTTTGGGAAGGCACTTGCTGAAATTGTTTTTTGGATGTTGCGAAGAACTTTTATTTACCAAATTGTTAAGAGACTATAAATTAGAAGTAATAATTAAAAATTTGAACTTATCTGCATGTACTTTTCGAGGAGATAAGGGGACTTCTGTTCATAAAATCTACAGTGCTCAGTCAGGAAGGTGACAATCACGTGTGATTCAAGTGATCTATGATATCTAAAAGCAGCAAATCACAAAGCCATGGCAGTTCGTAACAGCAATCAGGTGACAAAGAATGATGGATCAAAACATGTTTCTACAAAATATGTCCATTATGAGTGACAAGTATTAATAAATATCACTGGTTTCATGCAAATAAATATCACATTAATAAACATCATATTCCACTGAAGAGCTCTTCATTTTTAAATACAGTCTGTCTTTCTTGCCATTGTCTCAAAGGCTGAGAACATATAGATCTTAAATCATTTAAGTTTCAGCTTTACAGTCAGGATCAGTTTTTGGCCATAGCCTACAACAACATGTCCTTGGCCACCCATAGTCTCCACAAACAACAGCAGAAACCAGAAGAAAAAGGTGGTGGAGCCCCATGCTCCAGCACCTGCCTTCAGGAGATGTCTGCATGAGGCCGGATAAATCCTATCCTCAGTCTGCAAAGGTCTGGAGAACAGAGAGGTTGGCTCTAACTTTCCTTTAGACACTTGGTGTAAACTGTTGCATGGCAGGGTAGTGGTTTGGGTGGCCAGGAGGGAAAGGACTTGGTGTGCATCTCAGGGGCTGCAAGGGAGAAGATGCCTCAGAGCCGTGTTCCATGGTGAAAAGCTGGCCAACAGTCATCAAAACAAGATTTGACTAGCCGCGGGCCCAGGCTCTCCCCCCAGTGAAAGTCCTGCTCAGTTTTGTGTTTGAAAGAGGAAAACTAATATCTCACAGCAAACTGGAAGGTGAACGTGTGGGAAGCAGTGATGCCGCAGCCGGGGAGGGAGGCAGCTGTGGCGCAGGGCCAGCGGGGGAAAAGGCTCTGCCTGGGCTGGGCAGGGGGGATAGCTCTCCTCTCCCACACAGGGCTGCCCAGGGGATGACAGTCACTTTTCGCGTTGCTCAGCTTGGCCCTCAACCCTCACCATGGCACTGGGATCTGAGGGTTCTGGTCTAACACACCATAAGGCATTTTTCTCAGGCCGGGAGCACGGGTGTCCATGCAGTGAAGACCCCCATGGGGACTCCTCTACAATTTCCCTTGAGCTACTCGCCAGTGCTTCCTGGGGAAAGAGACCATTCGTGTCTTCAATAGCAGCACTGAGGCACGTGTTTTCTCCCTGAGACCTGTCAGCTGCTCTCAGAGGGGAGGAACGTGCAACATAATTAGCACTCAGCATCCAAGAAGCACCAAAGGGCAACTCTTGGTGGTGGCTCTGGCACTGGGTGGGATGCTGTGACTCTCTGGGGGTGTCCTGCACACAACCGGGGAGCTGCTGCCCACTTATTGCTGCAGCCCTCGTGCCCAGCCTTGCCCTTGCCGGGGCTTGTAGCTTAGCACTCGCATGCAGGCTGTCTGCACCTTGCAAACCCCGGTGATAAATCCGCCGGGGGATTAGTCTCCACCAGCCCCGGCTGCTGCTATTCCTGCTCAGCTCCCTGGGGCGAGCCGAGGCGCCCGTGGGGTCTGTGGTGCCGTGGGGAGGGCACGCCGGGGCCGGGTGACTCAACGAGAGTCCAACCAGCCACACAGCCTGGAGGCTGCAGCCGTGGCACAAGCCAGGGCAGCGCCGCAGCCTGCCCGGCACGGCAGGGCACAGAGCCAGGGGCACGCTGGCCGATGCTTTCTGGCCTCCCTTGCACCCCCTGGGAAATGCGCTGAGGGAGTTGCATGGACTTCACTGCCCTTCGACGGAGAAGGAGCTGAGGTTCCTCCTTTGCTTTCTTGAAAATAAGAATTCAAACCTTATTCTGTGCCCTATCTGCCTCCCCCACAACTCCCAATACTTGCAATCAGTTATTTTTCAGTCTCATTTTTTGTAAAACACAAGTGTTTCTCAGGGAGAGAAATCTGACAGCTCTTACCTAGAAAATGCTGTATAATCCCAAAGGTAGGAAAAAATTAAAAATAAAAGGGAAAAAAAATCAAAGATATATAGTTGTCACCAGAAACCCCTGAGTGTACTTGATCTCTGGAAAAAATATGTTAGAATGAAGTGGAAAACCCAGAAAAGGATAATGGAAAGACAGGTGTAAAATTAGTGCCTGATGCAGCCTGCGGTGAACCAGCGAGAGCCGAATCCCGAGCACCACGATATGGTGGGCTGAGAGCTGCTGAGCGCTGCTGCGGAGAGAGGGCGGGCGGCTTTTTACGAGGCTGTTTTTAGGTCAGAATTACTTTGAAATTAGTATTTTTTTTTCCCATCAATAAATGAAACCTAAAAAAGGCAAAAGGCATCTTGTAGATCTCCTTAAGTGGAAAACACCCTTTAAAGTATGCCTGATAGTGATCTGAGAAACAGCTGCCAGTCCTGGCAGGCAGCGGCAGCCCAAACACGCTATTCTTAGACCAAGAAAGCGTAAGTAGGTCGAGTTACAATTGGTTCTTGTAAACACTGTCCCCACTAAAATCAGGGATCAATACGAGGTCAGAAATTTGTATTATGCTGAATCAGAAGGATAACACGGATGGGGTTGATTTAGTCTCCAAATACCTGTTCTTTCGATTCGTCTCTCTTTTTACAAACGCGTTTTGCTCCATATGCTGTCAGTGGTCAGAGACTTCTCTCCAGTGGGGGAGGTACCATGAGCCCTCCTGAAGGCCTGGCAGAAATAAGACAGCGGTACAGTTTAGGGATGCCTTTTTATTTACGCATCCTGAGGTAAAGCTAAATAGTTAATGAGACTAAAAAGGAAGTTGCAACTTGATAAGCGCTTAGCACTTGCTAATAAAACACACCGTATGTGTGAGTGGGGTGACTCCAGTCACAGTGCCACCGTCTTGTTTGCCAGAGCTGCAATGGATGCGCAGGTTGTGCCACTCCACCCGGGTGCCTGACTCCTGGAAAGGTAGTTCTTCAGCTCATGCCTGTCCCTGGCCAGCACCGGCCACCCATAGACCCTGGAAGCAGGTTGGAGTGACCACCTCCAGGCCATGTTGGCTGAACAGGAATTTCAGGACACATTCTTCACTGGCTGCACCAAGGGCTTTCCAGGGAGTGGGGCATCACCGTCGACCGGAGGTGGAAAGGGAGGCAGAGGTCCCTAGACTGGGGCTTCCCCAAGGTGCCCTAGAGGAATTATCATTCCTGCTCTCCTCTGAACTCCTGTGTGAGTTTTGGAGCTACTCACGTCTGATCGACACCACACCAAGCAGCAGTGGGTTGCTTTTGTAGTGCTGCTGGCTGGAAAGGAGGTATGAGGAGCCACAGAGGTGGATGGGGCTGGGCAGCTGCGGTGGCCCTGCAGGACATTGTCTCTCTGAGAGGGCTATGCAAGGCTCCTGCTTCCTCCCAAGGGTGGCTGTGCCTCCACCAGCGTCCGTGGTGCTGCAAGACACCTCAGCAGGGTCCCAGCTTCCCCAAAGCCACTGCTCTCCCCTTTGTCTGCACTCTTGCCTCTCCCCCTTTCTGGGATGTGGAAGGAGTTTTTGTAGGCCAAAAAGAAGGTTTGGGGTAAAAAGTGGGTAGTAAATCCAGTGCCGATTTTAATCCTGCATTTATTTTTTTTTAACTGCCCAATTTTATCCATATTTTATCTGCTTTTTTGGGCTGGCATTATAAATTTGTTTCTACTCTATTCCACTCATGTATTACATTACAGCTCAGGGACCTCCTCCACATCCAGTTGAGTGCTGCCTAATTATAGCTCGAGCTGGCCTTTTCCATAGGCATAGCATCTTTTCCAAACAACATTCCTCTCTGGCTTTTTTATTATGAAGGCAGATGTGCTACAGTTGTTTACAGCCACCTTGATGGAGGATCCAAGACCAAAACATCTTGAGCTCATTCTGACCACGAGAAAAACGTACACCGAAAGGATGTTTCCAAATAAGCCTGGTAGGCAGGGCAACATGAGGAGACTGATTCATGAGCTCTCCACATGAAAGACTGAGGTTTAGCTGAGCCTGAAATGAGAGAGGGTTGTCTTAATTGTGAGTCTAAGCCCTTTCCTTGACACTGCAACTGAGTCAGCGGATTGATTTAATTCCTTGCCCTTGTTAAAACAGATTAAAAAATTCTAACATGGTTAGGATTCCATTATCAGTCAAAAGCCGGGTTAAATCTTTAAGAACTTGGGTTTTTAATTAGGATAGACTTGCCAAGTCTTGTGACTTATAATGATTTTCACAGTTTCTTTGAATTCCTTGCAGCTCCAGCACCTGGAACAAGAATACTCCACTTTTTAACTGAAAAGCAAATCTGCACCTACCATAGTTAGAAACACCTGTGGTCTCTGCACCTCCACACCTCCGGGAGCAGTGTCCTCACTAAGTTCAGTGGTGACACCAGTGGATGCTGTGCAGCCGTCTGCCTGGAGTTTAATGAGAAATGACTCCATCTTTTCCCTGGGAGATGAAAGACCTGGATTCTGTTTCCTCAGCCTAGAGAAGACCATACTTGCATCTCCCAACACTGCTTGTGGGGGATGTTTTTCACCCAGCACTGTAAAATGAAGCCTTCAAGGCTCATGGGACGATAGGGAGGTCAGGACAGTAACCGAGTATGAAGTGTTCTTCACCTGGCTTGGCTAAATATCTGACAGAGCACGGGACCAGACTGCTGGGACTCAAGGTCATGCTCCCTCTCTTTGACTCTGGGGACCATGCTGCATGATACCACTCTGCTATCCAAAGAGCAAGGTTTACATACTCATCATTACCATGTCATGTAGTGCCTACACATGCAGCTTATGGCTAATGAAATGGAAAGAGCTTTTAAGATGTTGAAACTGGTTACACCTTGGCTGTATTTGCATTTCCTTGATATTTCTAGGACTACAGAGAGCCCCTCTGTTGGTCAGTGGCAAAATCTCAAATGGCTAGAGTAAGACTAGATCCATCTTTTCATTAAGAAGGTCACTATTTGAATATAACATGTCTGCATGACAATTTTCCTGTGGCCTGATTCAGAAAAGTTCCTCAAGTGCATTCAGCTCTAGGTAAGAAGAGCTATTCTGAAATCAGCAGCTGACTCCTGTACAGCTAAACATGCACTTAAACATTTGATGGCTCCTTGCCTCTGGGTAGCCCAGCACCCAGCCAGGCTATGGATGCAGGGAACAGCCACCCCTCAGAGTTGTACATTTATTTTATTATTATTATTATTTTGCCACTAGGCAGAAAAGAGGTTGGGATCTAAAAGCCACTAGCACTGGTGAGCCTCCCTTTCTCTTGTCCCAGCTCCTCCGATTTCGAATAAGTGTGCAGCTCTCAGAAGACACTCAAATGAAAATCCCCTCCTGTGGGGCATTTAAATGCAATCATTAGCGTCTGTTTGGCTGCAAGCACCCAGCAAGCTGCACATCCACATTCCTTCCACTGAATAACTCAGGCATTTTTAAAACATCTTAAGACACTTTTGCTTCTAAGTGAAGAGATATTTTTTCAGGCCCAGACCACTTACAGGGTTATTTTTTTCTTGTTTAGTCTGATTTCATCAGCTGTGTCCATTTTGGGGTTGCCTCTTGGTAGCCAGACAAGGGCTTTCTTCACCTGGACGTGACAGTGGATGATTTAACTAGTCCCCCCAGTGAAGAGTCATCCAATCCTCTTAATCCATGTTCTCTTGCTTTTCATGCCTGGAAGAGTAAGGGCACCAAACTTTAGCTGAAACATTATACTGCAGGATCCTCACTGTAGAAATAATTCATCCAAACAAGTCCTTCTGGGATCAGATAATGCCCAGCAGGTCCTTAATGAGATTTTGAAGCAGGAGCTGACAGATATCCTGCGGCAGGATGGATGCACATGCCGGGGATGGCTATGGAGGGAACTTCAGAGCTGTGGCACAATGGCAGTGGTGGCACAATGCTGTCCCAGCCACGTTGTCAACAGCGGGCTCTGGCTGTATGTTGTACCTTGGTTGTTCGAGACCGTACAGCTACGATCTGGGAAACCTGCCAAGCCCCAAGCCTATATTGGAACAGGGCTGGTGTGAATATATATAACTGCATCCTCTAAAGAATACTTTAGATGCTGCTCCAGCAATGACTAATGACTGAAAAGCCAAACTCTCCCTGGAATTCTGCATCTATGAAGATTAGCTTTCATCCCTCTATAAATTATCGGAATCTGTCCTTTACCTCTCTGAAAACACCAAGGGCTTCAGGTTATTTACCCACAGCCTATGACAAGCTCCAAAGCTCTGGTAAAAGACCCATATTCACAATCATAAAAGAAACATGGTACCAATAGGGTAATCGAAGTTACTACCTGGGGCAAGGGCAGGGAATTTGTGGATGGTAAATTTCTTTAAAAAAAAAAAAATTTTTGAAATAGACTTTTTAAAAAAGCTTTATTAGATTGTTACAGAAGATAACAGTTGCAGTACCTAAAGTATTACAGATTGTTACAGTACATAAAGTATATGCACAATACAAATATTTTGCAACATAACTTTGACAAGTGAGACCGATCCCCACTGGCTTTGGATTGCAATTTTTAAGCAAATTTATTTCAGTCACAACAAAGGAGTTAGTGGTGAATTCTGCATGAACTCACAGGCTTCTTATCTAGACCTCCTTCCCTCCCTTCTGAGAACATCTTGCTCCACGGCTGTGGCCTTTCTGTGCTCAGGGAGCAAGTCCGTATTGGAATAAAACGCTTATAACAGGCAGCTGAGGGCTATTTTGGTGTCCTTAATAGTGTCCCATTATGAACGTATTCCTTCTGGTTCTTCTCCATCTCCAAGAGCGGCAAGAAAAGCTACTTGTCTATTTCTTTGGACTGCAGCAGCCAGAAATGTGAATGGCTTGGGCTCATACAGCTGCCCTTTTTCTGTTCATCTCCACATGAGACTGAAGCAGGTGGCCTGTGGAAGCTGGAGAGCTCAAGCTGTATTAAAGAAAAGCTGCCTCAGCCCTTCAGCACTCTAAGGAATTTTTTCTTGGGTTTTCTGGCCTCTGCAGACTTCATCAAAGCTTTCCCAGCCCTGTGTAGAGCCCAACTGCAGCAAGACTCTTCCTTCCTTGAAGGAAGGCATGGGGTGCGTCGGGCACTCGAGGAGCCTTGTGCAGCTGCGAAGGGCTTGGCCAGGCACCAGATCTGGTGAGGCGCACTCGAGAAACCCCACCCCATTCCTGAGGGGCTGCAGGTTAGACCGTCCCAACGAGATGTGGTTGGGACCAAGGCAGCCATCTGCCCTGGCACCACCCTTCTGCCCACCACCTCCCTGTCCGTGGTGGCCTGCACCAGCTGAGACCCTGTGGAGGTGTCTCCAAAGAGGCTGAGTTAGGCTCTCTCTCCACTGAGTGCCGGGAGATCTCAGAGAGATTGGCCTCGTTAGGCTGAAGATGCACTTTGGCTGTATACCCTAAGTCTTAATCATACAGACAGGTGAGCAAAGAAAATATCACACTGGTTTTCTGTATACGCCTTTCTGATCTTTTCTCTCCTGCCTCTCCTCTGGAATTATCTAGGAATAAAGAAGAGCCAATGCAACAGTTTCATTGTTCGTGAACTATTTATAGAAAACAGCTTTCCAGTATGCCATTTATCAAATGGAAAAAATATAGCTTGGTCTTTAGTGGTACTCAGAAGCTTTGAAATGCAAAGAAAAGGACTTGCTGTATATAAAGTAAACAAATAACAGGCTTTTGAATGGAAAAAAAAATCCTTTTTTTTGGTAGAATTAATTGTTCCAAGCTTTCCTCTTTCTGTGTCTTTGCAATAAAACATCCACCACCCAATTTCAAAGATTTTTTTTGTCCAAATGAAATAAGTAGACCTGAAAATATTTTCCATTTTTTGCGATGTCTTGGCCTGCAGGTCCATCCAATTTTTACAAGAGTATAAGAGGTCCAAGAGATGGACAGAATAAGTATTGCTTGAACTAAAAAGCGTGGAAGAGTCTCTCTGGCTTTCCTGGGGTTTAAATCAGGCCCTGGAGGGAGGTTATTTTGCCAGCTGTGCTGTTTCTCCCTGAACACACTGCAGCTACAATTTGCAGTAAACATTAACTGCTTCTTTACTGAAATTTTCACATTTGCCCATGAATGTGTTATAGGAAAAGTAAGAAATGGTATAGTGCTTACAGATCAGGTGAATTTATGTAAATGTTCATCACCTCAGTGAACAGTTCTCATGAAAGGTAGTGAGAAATAAACTGCGAATAATTCCTCCCCAGTCCTACCAAGAGGGAGATGGGAGAAGAGACATTTTAAAATCTCACTCAAAGTGTCGGTGATTTTCTCCAGGGCTTTCTTACCTCAAATAGTTTTTAGCAAAATAAAATAGTGTTAAAAATAAAAGTTTTTAACAGAAGTTTGGAGAGAACGTTCCTAAAGGAAAAATGGTGCATCCAAACCCCAGTGCAGCCAATTTAATACTCCTGGTGTTTTCTGGTAGCTGGGATTACGCAGAATGAGGAAATTTGGGGTGTACCATAGCCAGGTGAAAGCCATGCAAGCACATGGATCTCCCTCCTCCTACTGTCTTCTTGCCACCAAGCTGGTTTTAGGAAGTAATGTACCAGCTAGGCTGAATAGCTGGTGGGAATTGGCTTTTTCGTTCACAAAGTAGGGGTCATCACGCTGCTTTCATTAGCTTTCTGTGGCAGAAGCCAAGATATTCCTGTCATGCAGTATCTGCATGCCTCCTAGAACAAATTTCCACCTGTATAACATACTACGTTTTATAGACACTTGAAATTAGGAGAGGAGCTATTAGTGATTTGCCTCCTCAGATATGCGTTGATTACTGTATCTACATTGCAAGCAGGAAAATGTTACAAGATTCCAGAAGTCTGGCTGCCTGAACTTGCCTAACTAGGTTTCGGCTTTTACATCACTATGAAATCACAGCATTGGCTCCTCGGGTACTAGGCAATTCCCCAGGGTCCCATTTGCAGGCTCCTTCCAAACGGCACTGCAACAACATTTGAATTACTGAACACCTTCTTCTACTGGGGTGGTGTGTTGATAGCGTGAGTGCCGGCATCGGTGCGATGCTCCTCTGTCTGTGCTCAGCCCGGTGGTGCTGTTTGCCTGCCATGCACTGCAGCAGCACTGGCTGTGGGGATGCCGGAGCCGTGACATGCTCCATCGTGTGCTGCTCCGGCTGACCCAGCCGTGAGTCTCTTCTTTTCCTGCCCTGGGAAGTAGATACTAAACATCGACATGGGAGGGTAGACAAATCCACAGTCCAGCTTACGAAGAAGGAATGCTCTTGTAGCTTGCATGGGTGTACAAAAGGCAGGAGCATTCAAGGCCCTAACAATGTCCTCAGTGAGGACAGACCTCTGTCTGTCCTTCTGAGGGGCTGGTGAGACCTGGTTGGTTTTGGCACCTATTTCCCCAGGTCTGCACATGTGGTTGTTGCTAATCTTCTGTCTGAAAGGTGCTTGGCACAAAGAGCTTCTTGACTATGTGTCTATGTGTCAAAGCAGCAGAAAAGAGTGGTGGCTTTCCTTCAGAGCTGCTCTTTGGCGCAGGACTGTGACCTTACCATTCTTCTAGTGCTTCATTTATCCCAGGAGGTAACATCCTATTAAACGTCCTTATCACATTCCAGAAGTTGATTTCGTAAATATTTCATGGACCGTAAGTGGAACAGCTGTTCCCTCGCGGCACCGTTAATAGCACGGATCCCCGCTGCCGGGAGTCCCGTCCTCTGCTGTGCCGCCGTGGCTGCCTCAACCCTGCCCCTCTCCTGCCTCACCAGTGCGCAGAGCTGCTGCTGCTCTCCCAGGCACGGTTTAACACTTTGCTTTGTATCTCAGCCCCAAAGCACCCAAATAAAAGTCCAACGAGGTCTACCAGGGAGGAGGCCTGAGCAGTTGGGCAGGGAACAGGGGCGAGGGCAGGTCAGGCTGCGCCGAGGCTGACCAGCCTGGCACAGTGTTAGTCCTGCACGGCTGTGTCTGTGCTACTAAATAAAAGAGGCTGGGGCAGCCCTTTGCCCGGAGAGCAGGAGACGTGGCCCAGCTGCCATGCACATGGCTCAACCCTCTTAAAATGGGACGACTGCATCCAAACTGAAGGGTCCCCGTGTCACGCTGCCTGAGCCGTGCACAGGCACGAGCATCTGTGGGGCTCGGCCAAATGTGTGTCCTGGGTGTGTTTTGTTTACTAGGTACAGATGGGACATTTGGGACTAGTGGGGTCCTCATGGCTGGGGGGAATCTCCAGGGTTTTAGGGGGGAGCAGAGCCCTCCACTCCTCCCTGAGTGCCTGGAGGCTTTGTTGAAAAGAGAAGGAGCAGCAGACACAGGCCTGATAAATTTATGGGTAGGTGAATCCTGTCCCACTTTTGTTTTTTTTTAAAAACTGGAGCTTAGCTAAAGTTTCAGCAAGCCAGTAAATGAGGATTTGCACCTAGCCATGTGGGAAGATAAAGGTCAGGTGTGGCAATCCGTGCTTTGTCCTAAAAATGATGCTAAAACCGAGCTGATGTTGCCAAACTATGCTACAGGATTAAGACCTCCTGCCAAAGAAATCGGTGTAATAGCTGGGCTGTCACATCAGTCCAAAACGCTTAAGTCATGACACAGTCAAAGAGCTTGCCTTCTACAGGAGATACTTTTGGTTTTATGGTAAGCCTGGTGGGACTGAGATCAAATAATATAATACATCTGTTTCCTCACTCACTCTGTCACGTGCAACCTGGTAACCTGGGGTGAGAATCTGAAATTTCTGAATCAAACAAAACAGAAAGAGAATGAAAAAATATAGAGCAGTGAATCTGGCAGAAGTGCAAAGCTCGTGGGAACCGAGTCTTGAAAAAAGACTTTTTCACTTCAGAAAGACAAACTTCCTTCCTCCACGGGGACAGGACTTGGTGGGTACCGGGTACTCTGTGGAGACATTCAGGGTGGGTGCTGGGGATGCTGCAGACAGATGGCTGCAATTTTCATCTCCGTTGTAGACACAGAAGGCTGGTCAGAAAACTCATCACCTCCTGCATGGCTTCTGTGATGTGTTTTGGACAAGACGTGCAGTACTGAGATTGCAACCCAAATCCAAGGTTAGATTTGTAGGTGGGATCAGCAATATCTCTTACTCAGATCACTGTTATTTTACATGCATGGGTCTGCTAAAGTGCCAAAGGCATTTATGAAATTTATAGCTTGAACAATTAAGATAACCTGAATCTGGGCTGAGTGTTTATGGACTGAAGAACAGAGGAGTGTTGTGAGGGAAGGAAAGCAGCCCGAATAACCCTGATTTTAGAAACAGTCTCTGCAGACTGAAACTGGGGTGGGCTTTTTGTGCTCTCACCTACTGCATTTTTAAATCTGTAATAGTCTGAATTTCTGCCGAAGAAGGGATTTTGAGATTAGTTGGTAAACCCCAGTTATTTATACAATCATATTTTTATTTGCAGTTTTCTGCCCAAAATCACATGCATTTCCTGGATATTTCCAAACAGGCTCTGTTTTGCCTGGCTAGTGCAGTACAGCCAGAAGCATTAGCCCTGGCCAGACGTAACGGTAAATCCTGTTTTAGGTACCACTGCTGACCAAGAGAAAACTGACGGTGGGGTCAATCCTGTTCGAAAATATTTGTGGCTGGATGCAGAAAGCTCTGTTACCTGTATCTGTCTCCAGATATCTTCACCCCTGTTCTCACTGGATGCGGTCCCTGAGTCCTACTAACCTCTTTGTACGTACTTTGGGCCCAACGGCATTTTCTAAGACACTGTGATTTGCCTGTTGGCAGTTTCCCTGAATTTGAATAGGCTTCTGCTTGGCCACTTTTCCTTGTGACCAGGTTTAATGCACTCTCTTTCCTAGGCCAGAGCAAGACCTTCTTTTTCTTCCAAGTCAAATGCCTTGGGAGAGAGTAGGCAGGCAAGGGCATGCACAGTCATGCCTCTGGGAGGGAGCAAGCAAGCTCCTTGGCTTAGAGTATCCCTTGCATCCTGCCCCCCCTTGTATACACACACACACACACACACGCACACACAGTTCTCCATTGCTCCTTGGCTGACATTTCCCCAGCACCTCCCCTTCTCTCAGGCTGGTCATACCCAAGCCACGTGCTGGCAAAACTCAGAAAATAATTGGCACAGAACCAATCATTTCTTATGACAAGGAGGACTGCACATAGAAAACAACATGAGCCAGCAAGGTTTGCGTGCCCTTATTGCCCAGGTAATCATCAACAGCATCAACCCCTGCCGGTGTGCCAGGGTGGAAAAAATGAACTTTACCCCAAGATAATGAAGCAACATCCCTCTAATGTTTCCTGGGGTAACGAGTTTCCTGCCTGACCTGGCACAGATTGTCACTTCTCTCCAAGAGTGTAGCGAGCCCCACAGGAGCTCTGCAGAGGGTCAGAGCATGGTTCCCTGGCTGTTCCTGCTGGATTAAGAGATACTTTTGTTAGCCAGGTTTGACACAGGTCAATGTCATGTCATCCACCCTGAGCGGTCTATTAGGTGTCAGACGGTTGCTAGGTCCTATGGGCAAAGTACTGATTTTGTTAATGTTATCAGGCCAAGTCAGAGAGTGTACTGACCTGCATCCCTGAGCCTCTCTAGCAGACAAGAGTTACAACGAGTAGGAATTCATGCTTGCTGCTAGTTTAGCCAGACCTCCTATCCGGAAAGTATTTCCTGTGATCCACAAAGGTCTGAAAGATGGCAGATAACACCTCTTCCAGTCAAGAAGTGGAAGAGACTTCACAGAGGGGCAGATGCCAGAGGTGCCTTCAGCCAATGCTTTCAACACAGCACTTTCAAGCAGAGCATCTTGTAACCACCTGTGCAAGCGTGTGCACCATGCAAAATGGCTAGCACCAAGCAGCGCACCCAAGGGAGGAGGGAAGGTGGGGTGCCTGGCTCCAGATGACGGGCAGGTCTGCTGTTCACCGCTGCAGGATTTTGTCTGTGGCCTGATCCAGAGAAAGTCATGCTGACAGCTGGTTTGGTAGTGCCCAGGTTTGGTGTCAGTGGTTGCATAATCAATCCCTGGGAGGGTAAAACAAGTAGTTTTCTGTTTCAGAGAAGGAAATGAATGATAATGTGTTAATAGAAGGTATGATCCTCCCAGGGAAAGGTATGATAGCTGCGTAGGGAGTGGATGTCCTTGTTGTCTTTCCCTTAGCCGTATCACACTCAAGTCTGTAGGCATAAATGTAGGTGTCTGTGTACTGCTCACTTGCTGCTGTCTGCAGTTGTATAGCCTCAGGTAACAAAGCCTCCATCTGCTCACGCCGAGATGTGTTAATTGATTTTGTAGAAAGCAAAAAGTGGATTTAACTGTTCTTCAGTGACGCACAAAGTGTGATGACTAAGATGAGGAGAGGGCAAGGAGTATTTGTCACAAACAAAAGAGGAAGCTTAACCTTAGTGTTGTAGCTATCTAGTGTTAAAAGACTGTGCTCCCAATACGTTCCTGGCCAGTAGTCCCGTTTAAAGTTGTTCACTCTTAACACTTGTCTTGCAAAGAGCCCAGAAAAACATATGTCTAGCAAAACAGATTGGGAAAGCAACCTCCAAATGGCTCATTACAATGGATGTGGATTTTGACCAAGCAGGAGGAAAGAAGCGCTGGGGGAGCCCAGACTGAGGGTGCTGGTTCAGGCTGTTCCACAATTTGGTTGTTGAAAGCTTTTTTTTCTGAGCGAGATCCTGACTGTCCCTAAAACTCAATTGCATTTGGTAGCGTGGAGCAAATATCTGGGCCCTGGAGAGGGAGGGGGTTGCTGGATGCTTGAGAGTATCTATGTCTGACTTTTTCTCACTTATTCCGTAATAGTACAGTGCACTGAGAAAGAGTAACAACTTCTTTTCAGTAGTTAGATACAAAAGTCCAGTCTGCATTGTCCTGAGCCAAGGTTCATTTCAGATTTCATTCCGCTCACCCAGGGTCAATGACTGATGTTATTAGAAAGTCATTAGAGACCTCTCGACTCCCTTTGGCTGTGTATAAACACCTCAAAGATGAAGGGTGAACCAGTGCTGAGTGCGGATCTGCTCCTGCGTTCCCTCCCCTCCCCATCATGTCACTCCAGCCCTTATTAGCTGTGTTTGTCCTAACGAACACAAAGCAGTGCCACCATGCACTTAGGGCTCAGTCCAGACCCTGTTAAAACCTGTAGCAAGATTCCTCTTGAAATCAGTGAGAGAAGGATGAGATCCTCCATGGGCTGACTAGCACCACGCAAACCTGGGTAGGAAGGAAAGTTGATTAGAACATGGCCACTTAAATTAAGATCATATTTGCTATTGTAGTTCATACTTTTCTCAGGAATCAATGACTTATTTGGGTTGCTATGGATATTTGGTACTGTTATGCAAACCCAGCTCAGCCTATCATTGGAATGCTGGATGTAGGCAATTTGAAAAATAAACACTACAAATGCTGTGTTAATCATGCCAGAGCTCCTGTGACTGCCTCAAACCCATAAAAACAACACTGCTGGTGCTGAGGGATGTCTCTCACTTGGTTTTAGCTCATGGAATAAAATGTTTTAATGTGAGGATCGTGGCTTTTCTCACCAGACTGAGGCTAATTAATGCTGGCCTTATATTGGGCTCAATAAATAAAACAGAAATGTGAGTGTCAGCATGTCTCTGCAGAGGGTATTTGTGGGTGTGGTGGGCCAGCAGGGACATATTTTAGGTACTGTTTAGTGACAGTTTGTCTATTCATTATCCCCATTTACATTTGTAGAGCGCACCTAAATCTTGCAAAAGCATTAGGTCTTCCAGCCCTGTTGGCTTCCCCCTGTCCCAAGCACTGTCTGAGTAACTGAGGGTTCATGTCTACAGCATCCAGAAACCCAAACTACTGTAAAAACCAGTATCTAATTGATGACTGCTAAACTACACTTATACCAGGGCTCATGCTAGGAAGCATTTATACAGATGAGCTTCCTTTTTTGTTTAAATTCAACATATTCCTGGTTCTGATACAGATACACAGCTTAGTGTGGTTCCCTCTCTACCAGTCATGGTCTGGACCCAGAGCTCACCCCCACACATCCTGTTTGCACACCTCCATGCTTCCTTTTGGTGGTTACTGGCTGGAAGTATGCTGCTTCCTATCCACCTCTGAGCTTCATAATTCCAGACAGGTTCTAGGCTATGGCTTCAACTTGCTGGTTCTGTTCACATGCTGCTCTGAGTGTCCCTAGGGAAGGACAGCAGTTCCTTTCCATGTTCCCAGGGATGGACTCTCTGTCTTCTCTGGAAGCTGGATGATGTAAAATGCCCACTGCTGGTAGTTACTTCCTGACAATATTCTAGCTGAGGGGGTGATGTCCCACCATAGTGTTTTGTGTTTTGGTTTTTTTCAATTGAACCAAGCCGCACCATTTTGTCAAAGAGTTTGCTGTTGGCACTTGTAAACTGGTGAGAGTGGGAGGGAATGAAAGCTCAGACTAACAGGTAGAGCATAACCCAGAATTTGTTGATTATTTGGCTTTCCAAAGGTATTTGAGGGCCCAGTTTGGCCAAGGTTTAGTCAGAATTTCAGAGTTTTTCCTTTGTTGGACTCAGGTGGGGCTGTCAAAGGATTTGTTTCCCAGGCACACACAGAGGGAGTTTCCCCCCCTCCACTCCTTTGGGATGGTGCATGCACCAACTGCTCCACTGCAGCACTCTTGTCTTCAACAGCCCCTGTCCTTCAGGACAGCCCCCATCACCCTGCTGGGGCATACCCCTCTCTAGGTCTTTATAGCCAACCAAGAATGGTTAACACTTCTCTGCGGTTGCCACAGCTTTGTTGTGAGGATTTGGGCATGAGATTATTTGTCTGAGGAGAAAGAGTGCTGCTTTCTTGAACTGCGGCACCTGCTCCGTGGCATCTGTGTTTGTTGTTCTGTGGTAAATATGAAGCATCTTCTCTCACAGAGAAGGAAGGACCACACACCACACCTGAGGTAAAGGCATCTGCACAAGCGAGTGGCCGTGTGGCTTGCACCTTACGGCAGAGCTGGGCTGTGACCTGTCAGAAAATAGGTTCATCAGCCCATAGCCCTGTAAAACCACACAAACACTGTCGGTTGAAAGTACTGGGGTGTGTTGGTACAACAGCTGGTGGCTACCTAGTAACTAAAGGCAAACCTTCCTCGTGGAGAGTATTTACAGGCTGCCTTATAAATGACTCCAGAGATTAAGAACTCACACGACAGCTGTATGAGTTGGAGCTGAAAGATTTGCACATAGCAGTAGTGCCGATACGGTTGTTCACAGAGATAAAAATTGTATTTCTACATCGTGCCAGGACATAGTTTATTAAAGACTCACTTCTTTTCATGTAAGAGAAGTAAGCCAGGCTGTAGGCACACAAACACCTCACTCCGGGGTAGAGTAAGGGGAGAACCTGCCTGACATCAGTGGCAGCTCATGGCCAAACTCCTACTCAGAAATAACTTTACAGTAACTTGCTCCTTTTCGCAGAGATAAGCACCCTGTCTTTGCTTGTACAACCAGTTGCCAGGCTGCAACCAACAGGCTGTAAGTTCACAGCCACTTTTGTTGCTTTGTGTTCATTCTTGTTCCAGGATGACTGGACCCTTTGCTGGAGACTTCGGACACGTTGATAGCTACAAGGGATCAATCTGTCTTGATGCAAGAGCACTGAACAAGCATCAAGGCCTGAGTACAGAAAGCTGCACTTCTCTGCCTGTGCTCTGACCCTGCTGTACCAAAGTCTTTCTTCTACCACCTGCAGAAATTTCCTCCACCACTCAGAAGTGAGTTAAAAAAAGATGGATTATGTTTCTGATTTGAATGTATTCTTGTTCCTCTGCAGCTTCTACCATCAATTCCTCTCATGTATTTCTCTACTAGTTTGCAGACTGTTTTTTCTTTGAACAAGCGTGGACTAGATTTTTTTCTCTGTTCCCTTAAGACCTTGTATCTGTGGGCAGAAGTCTGCTGGTTCACGCATAAACCCCAGAAATGACATGCATCGCAATAAGAAACTTTTATTGATGTGGAAAGGTCATGACGGTTCTGCTCCTGAAGATGTTGCCGGCGCAGGGGCCCGTAGTCACAGGGATTTATCATGCACCTGCCTGCGCTGTCTGCCCAAAGTGCAGCTCCATCCAGCAGCATGTTTTAAGCTCTAACAGTGTGGAAGAGTGTGGCCACAGTAATCTGCATCTCTGTGACCTTGACCCTGATTGCTGAAATTAGCTTTACAGACAGTTAAGCTCAAAAGCCTCTCTATAGCTTCAGCCAATACTGGCTGGACAAGGGAGCGTGGCGAGAGCGTATCCCAGTGCACAGCCGTGAATGCCGTATTAGCTTTTAGCTATCTTCCAGGAGAAACTCATTAACTGCAAGGTCTGATGTTTAGCACCACCGGGAGAAGTTGCTTTTCAATGCCTTTCCTTAAAGTCCAGTGAAAGACGAAAGCTGTATCCCAGAATTCAACTCCATTCAGAACAAGTGGGAGCATGTACAAGCTGAGATGTAAAATACATCCATTTTGGCTAACTTTCTACAGCATTTCTGCATTATTTTACCTCTGATATTTAATGTCCTAAATGCTATTCACTGTCTTGATTGTCCCTGGGGTGACCGGGTCACTGCTGTTGCAGGTGGATTGAAGTTTTCTTCACTCTTGACCTGACATTTAAAGTAGCTTGGAGACAGCCACCTACAAAAGACTAAAATTGAGGTCTTCCTTTCTTTATCCTTCTTGTCTTACCTCTCATTTGTGGTGCCTTAAAAGTAATTTCAAGTTGTCTTCTTTCCCCATTGTGTTCAGGACTACATGGCATCTTTTATTGGTCTAACTGCATTACCACATGGGTTTATAGTTCGGCTCATAGTACTGCAGCTTTTTTCCAGTTGAAAATGTTGTATAGAAATATGAGGAGTATGTTCTGTGATTCTGTTATTCTGACTGTAGACTCGTTGTGAAAAGAAGTCTAAATTAATAAAACTAAAAATTAAAACAATAAAATAAGCGTAATAAAAATATAATAAGAACAAGTCTAAAAATAAATGAACTCTGACAGAGAACAAGGGACTATGAACTGGCAACAGTTATAAATGTTCATGTGACTTGTGGTTATTATAATCTTCTCTGAAACGTTTTTCCTTGTTATTCTGGACTTTTCTGGTCATATTCATCTCACATAACTGGGGAGACAAAAAAGCTAAATAACTTCCAGCGAACTGTAAATTTCTATGTTATGTCAAATAAATTGCCAGTTGGAGGACTCTTTCTCTCCACTGACTGTAGTGTGATACTGATATTGCAAGAGATTAATCCCACCCATCAGACACTGAAAAATAGAATCGTAGAACCGTTTTGGCTGGAGGAGACCTTTAAGATCACCGAGTCCAACCGTTAACCTAGCACTGCCAAGTTATCATTAAACCATGTCCCTCAGCACTACATCTGCACATCTTTCAAATACCTCCAGGGATAGCTATTCAACCACTTCCCTTGGTAGCCCATTACAATGTTTGACAACCCTTTCGGTGAAGAAATTTTTCCTAATATCCAATCTAAACCTCCCCTGGCGCATCTTGAGGCCATTTCCTCTTGTCCTATCTTCTGTTACTTGGGAGATGAGAATAGTGATGATTCCCTGCCTGCCACCCATTCCCTGTTGTGTTCCTTTTGAGGATCCGCCTTGCTAACAAGTCAGCATGAAACAAAGCTAAACATGCACGAAAGACTGTAAGAGAGAGTGCTGTGATCATTAAAATTTGGAAGTCTTATTGACCAATATTTTCAGTGATTTCTAGAAGGACCTTAAGATCCTTGCTGTGCTGACATCTGATCCTGGAGACACTATCCATAAGTGCTTACTTACATTTTTTTTATCAGTGGAGCTCCCTAAGACCTGAAAGACCAGCAGTGACAGGTAGTTCGCTCTTTACATTGTGCTCTGTTGCTGTGCAGTCCTTTTCCTGTCTGCCCTGAGGGAGAACAGAACTGAATCCAGATCTTGGCGTTCCATGTGTGTCTATCCCAGTGGTCCTGCTGGGGAAATGGAGGTATAGTTTGCTGTGGTTTGAAGAAACTATGTCTGTGGCATCTGAAGATTTGTCCAAAGCATCTAGTTTGCTGTAGACGACAAGTGCAGTCAGTAACTACTTTTGTGACTGGGTGCTCTGAATATCTGATGATGTCTCCTTTGCTTCCACTGATCTGATGTCCCTGCCCATTTTGGGACCTTCAGTTTTGCTTTACACTTCAGTAAGCCCCAAAGGACATACTAACGCTAATGTAACTGTCACACGAACTGTCTGTCAGGCTCTCCTGATCTGCTGGATAGGCAGTTTTACATAGGAATAATACATGGCATCTCTGGGCAGGAACACTGTGCACTGTTGGCTTTGGAGGATGAAGAGTCCTATTCCTTGCATTGAGGAAGGAACCCAACAGTGGTAACCCATTTACCTTTCAAAATAAAAGGCTAAAAGGCTTAACTCAGAGACAAGACTAAAACTACCTGTGTCTAAGTAGACTGCGGGGTCTCTGCAGCCCCAGGAAAGGTACCTGGCTCTGAAATGATGACAGCATTTGAGACTTGCTTTGACTGGTAGGATCCTCTATCAGCAGCTGCCTACTCACCC
The DNA here is from genome assembly GCA_008921705.1 of Burhinus oedicnemus. Lineage (NCBI taxonomy): Eukaryota > Metazoa > Chordata > Aves > Charadriiformes > Burhinidae > Burhinus > Burhinus oedicnemus. The sequence goes on along the minus strand of VFFE01009189.1, from coordinate 2,420,171 downwards.
CACGGCTTGTGTGAACCCCGTTCTTGGGAACTCAGGTAGGTTTTTTTCCTAAAAATATAGACCTCTGCCATCTGGCCAAATCCAGCCTTCCTAGCCCCCTCAAACTCCCTTTGGAGGTAGTTAATACGATCTGTGGAGTTTAAGGAGGCTGACCCTACAGCAGACATCTACAATAAGTAGACGACTTGCATGTATTAAGTGCCTGTTTTTCCTTCACTAACTCTGTGCTGATTGATTCTGAGGGAGGCTCTCTGCTGTAGTCACACATGCTGAGAGCCGTGGGTCTCACACCTTCCTGGCAGGTATGATCCTGCTGCAGCTGTTGGGAATTCTGCTGGGAGTCTAAAAACAAGATGTGGCAATGTTCAGGCTCCTTTGTATGTCTTCTGCCCAGTAGCGTTTCACGGAGTGGTGGTGTCTGTTTAGAAATCCTGTAAATCACCAGATTTAAGACCTGCTGAGCAATTTTAAGTCATGGTTGTCTTCATTTCCCATAGGGAGACTTGATAGTTACGTGTGAAATACACACTGTGATTACAAGTACAGTACGTTGCTGCAAACTTGGGTTCATACAGATAAGACATCAGTGCTTCAAGTGGGTCTTCTAAGAAGATACTCGTGATTACACTAGAGAGTATGTGCCAATTTAAGAATGAAACAATTATTAGCAGATTTAAAAATATATATATATATATATTGCACTTAGTAAGAAAGGTAATGATGAGAGCGAAAATGAACACAATCTGCTCTAATTATGTAAGAATGCCTTTGAAAGATTACGTGCTACTTGATTAGTAGGCTGGGAAGAACTTGAGATAGTCACAGCAACTTTAAATATAGACTAGAGCCTTAAGTTTGAGTATGTGAGGCATGAAGAGGGAGCTTTGGCATGGGCCACATGAAAGCTGAGAACATCCAGATCTGTCAGAAAAAAGAAAAAATAAAATTGCCAACAAGAAAAATAGCACCATATCTAAACCTCTGGGTTAGTATTTAAAGTAAAACTTTTTAGTTCATTCTTCTCTTTCCCTTCTTTCTACTTTCCTAATCAGTATTAAATCACTTGGTTAAATAAACCATGCTTTTAAAGATACGGCCTTTAAGGTCTTTGGGCTCTTTGTTCATAAACAGCAGGAGTATGGTTTCTCGGGGACAGTCAGAAGTTTCAGCCCCTGGCAACTGCAGGCTCTAATCTACGGCATATTGGAGTCAGATGTTCATACACTGATTGGATTTACAGCTAACGCCCAGCCACATTCCACAGCTCAGGTGTGTTTATTGGTACCCCCTGTTCAGTGCTAAGTCCTTTTTTTCCACGAGTCTTTGTGTGTGTCTACATATATATATTCTGTCAGATGCCATCAAAAGAAAATGTAACATAGGTTGCCTCTTCTAAAATTACTGGGGACTAGCCCTGTCAATCAAAGTGTTTCTTAGCTATTTGGTCTCAGTTCTAGCAAATGAGCTGCCTTCAAATAGCTGACAGGTTGAGGAAAGTTACTTTCTCTGTTGCATGGAATATTCAGATTTGCTATTTCATTCCTGAAATGATGAAAGTATGCAGGATGTTGTGTAGAGAAGCTGAACTCTGAACAAGTTGCCTGGTCTAGAGCTATTCATGGAATGAGCTGCTACAGCTACAGCAATAGACCCTTGTGTTGAAGGGACACCCTGACAATATGAGCAAGAGGGAGCCATAAACCCAACCCTGTTTGTAGTCCCAATCTAGCAATCCCAACAGGCTGAATCCCAGAAATTTGAGGGTAGCCAGGCAAAGATCATGTTACATTTGCTCGCTTTCTATATCCTTTCCCCAAATTCCCCTACCAGCCAGTATGTTGGATTAAATGAACCTTTGTTCTGGTCCACTAATGAATTCTTGTGATCCTATATGCTCTTCCATGATCTCCTGTAAGATCCTCAGCACAAAAATGAGAGAAATATCTGTGCCTGTAGAAAGAAAGGAAGGGTATGCAGGAGTGAGGGCGTTTATTGTGTGTGCGGATTAATGACATTTACAGCACTGTTTCCCTACTTTGAAGAGGGAAAGTTTTCCAGCTGTCATGGATGAACTCCAAGGTGAAGGAGGTGAGCTGGGACAGAGTAGGAAGGGGCTCCCTGTCAGTGTGGAATTGCAGATACAGGCCTGGGGACCAGAGCTGAGGGGTTCCAGTTAAACAAATATATGTTTTGAGTTTTCTGTTGGCAGAGAGTAAAATAAACCCCAAGATCTCAGAGATGCACAGCCTGAGGGGAACATTTGGCCACCGATGTGTAACATTTAATAATTAGGATCAATGGCACTCAAAGGTTTCACCCTTTTCCTGCTGGATATGTATGTGATTGGAGATGAAGTAGATGAGCCATTGCATGAGAAATCCCAAGATTTCTGCTTCAGAACAGGGAATATCCTAAGGTGGGTTCATGGCAGACATACACCCTGCTTCCCTTGGGCAGAAGGGGAGCATTTTGAATCCACATTTCCCAAATCCCCTGTAAGTATGGGACAGGTTTGCCCAAGTTTTCCTTGAGAGGGTGGGCTTTGGTGGCACAGCCCAGCAGAGCGTGCGTCACAACCCTGCCAACCTACTTAGGCATCTAACACCTGAATGAGGCAGGGGTTAAGCCTTTGCTCTTTCATCTGTGTATTTCAGCACAGGACTCGCACTCAGTATGTTAGCTTTTGTGAACCCACTCCCTGGGTGTCTGGGAGGGCAGTGGCAAGGCAGTTAAGCCAACAAAAGGGAAGATTTCTATGGTTCAGGTCCCCCTCCTACCTCCAGTGATTGCGTGGGGAGGCTATTTAGGGAGATCATCCAGCAAAACCCAAGAAACCCTCCCCTCCAGCCCCCTGGTAACCACAGCTGTTTGTTTTGTTGTGTTTTTCATCAGGTTGATTTCCAGCCAGCCGGCCTCCCTCACCGGGGGCATCGCATCGTGACGTCAGGGCAGGTGCTGGTACAAAGGGTGAAACCTGGGAGCTGATGGAGGGGGACTGTCACAGTGAGCTTGGATACTCTGAGCTACACTATCTCCCAGCATGCTCAAATATAAATACAAAAGGCATCGGAATCAGTAAATAATCTGCATACTATGTATCCTGTGGTGTTTGCCAGTGAGAATAAGGCCAGTGTTGTGGATAGCCTTACACACTTAAACCTGATCAGGTTCCTCATGCTCATCTGGCAGCACCGTGTTGCAGAAGTGACTCCTCTGACTTCAGTGGAAATACTCGTACCATTCATCTGAAGCAAAGGCTCCGAGCGGGGGGAAACCCATGGCAGCACAAGGCTGGCAGAGTCTGCTCCCTGTTCAGTCCAGCCCACTCTGCTGAGACTCTCTTTCAGCTGTATTGATTTAAAGGAAACAAATAGCCATTTCTTTTTGTTCACGTATATAGCAAGTTCTAGCAGTGCCTTGGGCAAAGATAAGATGATGTGGAGATTACAGCTGTCTAGGCCACAGAGCAATGTGCTTTCTGGGAAGAAATGCTGCAGGGTGGCAGAAATACTTCTCTGTATCATAGAATCAGTTAGGTTGGAAAAGACCTTTAAGATCATTGAGTCCAATTCTAAACCTTATACTGCCAAGTCCACCACTAAACGATGGCTGACAGTTCTGTCTTGCTCCCCAGACACCGATTCGCGACATGCTGAGAACCTCGGGGCAAAGCAAGTCATTCCCACAAGAAGGATCTGGCCATCCTCTTCAGCCGAGGGGGAGTGCCCGCTCAGGCAGATGGAGCGTTAACATCAGCATTGAAAATTGATGAGGGAAGAGCGTGCAGGTGAGTCAGTGGCTCTTTAAAGCAACGCATTGTGCTTTTCAGACCTCCTAGTCCCAAAATTTGTATCAGCAAATGATCCCGGATTTCAGTAGTCTGTATTTAAATGCAAGGACTATTTTGTTCCTATTCACTTTCTTTTAAATGCATATGAACTAGAGACGCTGTGAGGACTATAGGTATATAGTGCAGCAACAGCTGTACTGTACTTGAGGGTAACTGTGTAGACAGGGCTCTATACCCTGGAGAGCACCTTGAGAGATCTACACACAGACTTCCGCAAGTTGCTCTTTCTTTCCTTTTCTTTTCCCCATATTGGGCACAAAGACACAAACAGGCCAAAAGAAATTCTCTTAAAATCCCGTTGAGTCCCCAGGGCTGCACACATCTCTGCTCTTAGCACAGCACCACGTCCGAAGAACTAAAAGAAGCCAAGCAGCCCACAGAGCCCACTGCATAAACAGCCTTAACCAAATCCTGCAGCCCAGCTTAGCCCTTTTAAAATATTTTGGGGGTGATGTCAGCACCTGGGTTGCCAATGCACTTGTTGCTCTCCTCCCTCAGCCTACTTTAGTTCCCACACAGGGACGGGGCACCCAGACCGAGTGGGAGATAGGCAGAAGCTTGGAGGAAAATAGTATCTGCAGTGACCCAAAGTCCAGAGGCAGAACCACTGGGGTCCATTTACCTCCTGAAGGTAAAGAACTTGGCTTACTTATTAAGTCAGATTTTCTCTTGTCCAAGGAAACAACTTGGGAATGTAGGAATTTGTTAACTGCATGCACTGGGCTTTTAATATTTAAACTGCAAACTAAAGCAGTTTCTATTTAAACTCTCTCTGTCTTCATGCTGGTGTGGTCCCATGGCTTCTCTTGTTTGCACCATAGATGTTACAGCCTAATGTGTCTTCTCTGCTGAGATTTTAGTTGTGTGGCTGAAATCCTTTGTGTAGAGTTTATGGCTCATTTCTTTAAAGGTTTCTGTTTTATTTACATGGCATACAGATAGATTAGTGCATGATATTAATGATAATCTCATTTCTCTGCATGAATTCCAAAAACATATCAAATCCAAAACCTTCTGTGATAAAGTAAATAAAAACAATAATCAACAGAAAAGTTTTCAAATACAACTTGAATGAGATTTCTGGAGTAAGAGATCTATAGCAGCTTGAAAGTGCAGGAAAAGTCAGGAGAGTTTGATAAAATGCTATTTTGTCTGTAGAATTAACTCACAAAATTTATGAAGTTCTTCAGGAATGAAAATGTCTAACCTTAGGTTCTCCTTTTACTTTTAGTAGTAAGATAAATAATTCAGATTTATTAGTCTTTCTTTATAAAAGAATAGTTTGGACCTAGTTCCTTTAAAAAAATGAAAATATGCAAACAAATACAGCAGTATATTTACAATGTGTATCTGTTGAAAGTAATAAATGGGGCCTGGGGCTTGAAAATGCTTGTACAAAGCAGTGCTAATTTCCAAGGACTGCTCACCCCTGCACAGTGTATTTTGGGGTGACACTGAGAACACTCCTTGTCAAATGCTGGAAATCAAAGAAGGTGATAAGCTGCCAGAGATAGCTTTTACTTTTTAGTGTCCCCAGTGCTTACTAACTTCTAGCCACTGAAACAACATTTATTTACACCAATATAAATAGCTCAGCTGAACCCGTCACCTTCATGCTTCTGTTCTTCACATATTTTTCTTTTTCCTTAAAAGAGCCCGTGACCTGAAGGTTGAGCTCAAGGACGCTCCCAGCAAGTCACTGAAGTTTTCCCCTTGCTCTACCTGCTGACCTCTGCTCTCCCCTGATTAGTCCCGAAAAATGGAGCGATCCACACAAGAACTTTTCCTCAACTTCATGATTGTCCTGATTACTGTATTGCTCATGTGGCTCCTTGTGAAGTCTTACCAGGAGTAAAAGACAATCAGAAACTCTGGGAGGTGATTTAGGTGTGTGTCTCTGCAGACACAAGTAACACCCCCAGCACACTGCTGTGATTAGCTTTCAGCCAATTGAGGATGTCGTGAATTTTTTTTTACTCTCTTATATCTGTTATCCGTGTTAACGTCTGTGATGGGTCTACGATGGTGTAATTATTTTATTCCACAGTGATCCAGCTGTAAAATGTAAAATGCAAGATCCTTAGGAACTGTTTGACGTGGCTGTCTCCTCTGATAGTTACTGTGAATGCTGTAGCCCCCTGTCTGCCATGCCGGCTTGTTTGGTGTCAGTGTTAGGTTCTCGAGGGTATAAAACCATGGTATGCATTGTAACCGTCTGAATTAACTAGCATAAGAGGCACAAACTCGCTTAGCAGAAAGAAATGTGAAACCTCTGCTTTCACTTGCTCATTTCACTTAAATAAAGAACACGTAAACCCATTTTTTGTAGCATTCCTTATCCCTCGCCCAGCGTCACTGCTGTTCACTGAGAGACCTGCTGATAACCGTGGTACAGTGTGCTGTGCAAGGCTGGTGGTTTGCTTGTTCCTCCCACACGGATTTTTATTTGTACTTTAAAAAAAATTTCTCTAGAGTGGTAATCCTGTGGGTTAACAGATGTGTAGCCACATGAACGAGCTGTTCAGATCACTTTCCTGTCCAGGGTGACTTGCACCGTTGATGCTGTGGACATGGACTTCAAACAGAATCTCTGTCCCACCAGGTCAATAATTGCATTTTCTGAAGCTGAATTTCGGGCAGGGATTCCCAGGACCCTATTTTTGGCCAAGCTCTGCTTGGAGCAGTGCCTGGAAAGACAAGCCCAGGTCAGCCGCAGGCGTAGGCGCCTGCTGGCGCCGCAGCCCTGTCGCCAGCCTTGCCCGGGGCGACAGTCCCTCGGGGTCCCCTGCGGCACGCCAGGCACTGTGGCACAGCCGCGCTCAGCCTCAGTAGGACGAGGCGCGAGTGTGTCTGGGTCGCTGTGACGGTGTCATCGCCTGCTAAAAAATCTTGAGCCAGCTTGAAGAGCCCACAGTCCCTGGGTTTGTGAAATCAGTAATTAAACTCCTCCCAGGCATTCCCCATCTGTTCTTTAATGGCTTCAGGGAATCAGAATCTTCTACAAAATGCAGCTTTCTGTAGGAAGGCAGTCAGATGTGTGCCACGCTGCTGACACGTCTCCTTCCCCTCCAGGAGCCTGCAAGGAGTGGGCAGCATCATGGGGCTGTGCTGAGTTACCCAAGGCTGGGCTCTGGAGTCTTTCGGTGGAGCGGTGCTGGCCATGACAGCTGGGACTTGGGCCTGGACTTTAAGGAAAGACAGCAGAGGTTGTGGTAGCACCACTGGTTAAGTGTGTGTGTTGATCAAAGATTGCTAGTAAACGATCCGTTGCCCTGCGTCACTTGTGCTGTCCGTCCGGGTTTGCAGCCACCCACGCTGCAGCTGGTGCCACTCATCCTCCCAGTCAAGCAATCCCCACTCCAGTGCAATGATAAAGATCACCTCCTGCTTACTTTTGGCTGCGGCTCCTTCCAGCATTCCATGGATGGCAAATTTTCTGCAAGAAAACCGAGACGTTGAAATGAACTTTTGCCAGTGGTGGACGCAGCCTTTCTCTGCAGCCCACCTTGCACCAGATGCTGCTATATTTTCACTAATTTACACGGTCAGTTTTTGTTCATAAGCTTGGCTGAGGCATGCAGCAGTGGCTGGAGAAGGACATGGAAAAATCTATTTTTAAATACAGTGAATACTTGATAATTCAGTATGAAAGATTCTCATCTTTCACCGGCTGTGACTCCCTACCCTAGCTGAACATGGTGTCTTCATCCAGCATTATCAGACCTTTCCTGTAACTTAAAAATAGATTTTCAGAGTCTCTTGTGCATCACAGCTTTCACAGGGGGCCTCACCAGTGTGTCGATCCCACCTGGCAGGGCTGAGGCTTTTCTGCCGGTCCCAGAGCACGTGGACGTTGCCCAGAGAGAACAATGTCATGAGCAATTCAACACATTTGGGCTCATCTCAGGCCAGCAATGGAAAAAAATAGAGGTGTGGGCTTCACTGTCTGACCAGAAGTAGTTCAGCAACAGCTCAAGGTGATCCTAGCAATTTTCAGATAGGAAGAGAAACTGCACTGGAGAGTTTGGGCCATCCACAACTTTAAGCCATTGGTCTTTTTGAGAGTAGATATGCATCTAACTTTAACAGTATGATTAAGGTAAGGCACCCCAAACAAGTTGCTAGAAATGAGAACAGCAGTCTAAGTGGTTCTCTTTTCAGACTTTTATAATTTTTAAGCAGATTTTGAACGAAGTAAGTTATTTGCCTAAGTCATTTGCCTAAAACTGAAGAAAAAGGCAATTCAACTGTTAGTGCCAGACGTTGTGAAGAGCCAGCACTGTGGAGGTGCACAGGCACATTAGTGCCAAAGAGCATCAGCCGAATACACACATGCAGACAAAATCTCCTAGTGTGAAGGACCTTAATATAGATGTTTGGTGTGACCCTGGAGTTTCAAACTGTCTCCATTATCTTCCTGCTTGCCAAAGAGGCCCTGGAGGAGGGGTGGCTCTCTGGTGATGTATGTTACCAGTGTTTTCCAGCCCTTTGCAGTGTAAGGGAGATCGAGAACACCAGAGGACTTCTGGGCTAGCAGTGATTTGTCTTTAGTTTATCAGTAAAATTATTTTAGGCAAAAAATTTTTTAAAACTATACTTCAGAGTAAGTAGCTGTTCTAACTCCTCCAGCCTTCCTGGCAAACTGTTCCAGTGCTTGATCATCCTCACAGTAAAAAACCTTTGTCTTAGGTTTAAATGTAATTCCTGCATTTCAGTTTGTGCTCGTTACCTCTTGTCATTGTGCACCACTGAGGAGAGTCTGGCTCTGTCTTCTTCATTCCCTCCCATCAGGTATTTACACACAATGATAAGAATCCCCTGAGCCTTCTCTTCTCCAGGCTGATCAGTCCCATCTCCCTCAACCTTTTCTCGTATGTCAGATGTTCCAGTCCCTTCATCATCTTCATGGCCCTTTGCTGGACTCTCTCCAGTATGTCCACGTCTCTCTTGTACTGGGCAGCCCAGCACTGGACACAGCATTCTAGACGTGTCTCACCGGTGCTGAGCAGAGGGGAAGGATCACCTCCCTTGATCTGCTGGCAATGCTCTGCCTGATGCAGCCCAGGAGGCTCTTTGGCTTCTGCCGTAGGGGCCCATTGCTGGCTCATGGTTAGCTTAGTGTCCACGACGAGCCCCAGGTCCTCTGCAGAGCTGCTTTCCAGCTGGTTGGCTCCAGCCTGTCCTGGTGCCTGGGGTTATTCCTCCCCAGGAGCAGAACTTGGTATTTCCATCTGTTGAATTTCATAAGGTTCCTGTTGGCCCATTTCTCCAGTCTGCCGAGCAGGACAACACTCTGGTGTATCAGCCACTCCTTTCAGTTCTATATCTTTACATCTTTCCATATATACATTTACATACTTTACACCATTTTAATTAACCCATACCTATTTTAAGCTGCAGACTACTGCCCCTTCTTTGTGGCCCCTAACACATTATGAATGATGTACCATGAAAAGTATTTATTATACAAGCTCTCTTTTATATCTGCAAGATTTTTTAAAAAAAAATTATTTATACATATATATGCATGTATATCGGCATTTGACCTCTGTAAGTTTCACATGTAGTGTGCATAGGACATGAATGCAGCACAGTACCTGCTCATGGAGAGGATTGATAAGGTGACACTATACTTACCTTGTTTCTTCTCCCATCCCACCTGCTTCGTAAAAGGTACTCTGTGTAGCACCTCAGGAACTAGCAACGACAAGAAAAATGGTGGTTGGTCATGACTTTGACCTGACCTGAGCAAGGCAATTTTCATTCTGGCATGTAAGTATAGATTAATTAGCCTCACCCAGAACCAGAAGTTCAGTGGTGGCCTATCTGTTCACTTTACTGGGCTTTGGATCAGACCTTAGCTACCTAATTTTAGATGTTCAGATTTCAAAAGTTTGGCTCTAGGCCTGGTAATTCAGAATTGCTAAGCACACAGCACTTCACTCAACAGAAACCGGCGGCACAGGATGTTCAAAATGCTTTGGTGAAAAATCAGACCACTAGTTTGTGTGTCTGGATACCAACCTAGAAACCAAATTTTATGTACCAAGATTTGAAACTTTGGTCAAATATTAGAAAATTGTTCAAAGGGGTTTATCAAAATGCTTCTATCAATCAGAAGTACTTTCAGTTACAACAGGTTTCTCTATTTTTTGCAAGGAGTGGTTTTTCTCAAAGGAAACTACAATTTGTGAAAGGCAAACACCATGCTTGAAAAACCAACTGTGCCCATTTTGCTTTTGAATAGTGTCATTGCTGCTGTAGACTCTGTGGCTCATGCCCCCTTTCCCCTTCATTGCCCAGGCTCCAGGTCAGACAGGTTCTCTGTCCTGTGTGAAATAACCAACACCATTCTCACGAGGCACCACCTCCATGTCACAAGGCAGGAAACTGCCATGCAATGAGAGATAGAGGAGAATGGAAAAAAAGAGTGATTGCCACTGAGGAACCACATGTGCTGCATTTCTAAGGGGGTGGGTTACAAAACATTTCTTGATGACATTCTGTTTTTCCGAAGATTCACTCGCAATTCAGTTTTCCGTGGAATAATTTACACACTGTGTAAGCTCTGTGTGTGTGTATGTGTGCTCAGTACATAACACAAAAAGAAGTGAATGAAATGGAACGGCAAACCCCAAGATTCTCAGCCTTATCAAGGCAGCATTCCTGTGTATGCATATAAGTTCTCTCTGGACCAAACCAAGAAAATGTTAAACATAAATAACTTCCTTGCTACGTAGCAAGTCCAGCACTGTTCTATTTATACAACTGCATTTGGAAGTGTCCCAAAGGCAATAGACGCCCTTGCAATTCAAGAAGAACTTTGCACAATAATTATCTATATTTTAGCGCTGCAGTGAGCTAGGAGGGATCAAGAAGACTGACAACTGCTGATACCTTGGGATGCCATTGCAGAGGCTCCTAAATCATTCTTCACCTACACAGCTGAGCTGGTTTGCCCCTTGTGCATAGGGTTTACCCACAGATTAACATCTCACAGGTCTGAGCTGGAAAAGCCTTTGGCACGTTTCCCAGGGCCGTATACAGCTGCTGCTCAAGCCAATCAACTCTGACCTCCTAGCTTAACAGTTCAGCTGTCAGCTTCTAAAGAGAGATGACAGCATTTTCAGGCGGGCTCCATTATGCTTATCAGCTAATGCCAATCTTTGCTCACACTGGACTGATCTGTGTGAGAGTACAAAGAAGCATAAATTAATACAAAATGAGTGGAGATAGTCAGTTTGTGCCGGTGTGAGTGCTGTATTGCACTTATACTTGCCAGTTCTTCACTGTAGTGGGTGGATGAGGGAGATGAGTAATAATTTGGTTTTGGCAGTAGTTGTTAGCTAAATGTACACCTATGCTTCCTTTTACTACAGCTTGCGTGGCAGGGTCCAGAAGGCCCGTTATATGGTGTATGGATATGCCTTGACCTGTTGGCTTTGTATATACGTCTCTCTGTGAATCCAGAAGACCAGCCAGAGCTGTTTCTTTCTTCCAAATGACTGTTTTCCTTGTGTTTCACCTCTCGCCTCTTGGGAGGCAGGCTTTTATCTCTCAGCCTGATAGCCAGAGTGGTACATGGTCTACTGGAACAATGTCATAAACTGCTCATATCTGCTCTGCGCCTGCTGTCCCTGCCCACATCTATGAAGGCCTGGAATGAGTGTGTCTCAGGTGACCTGAAGATCAAATCGATGGGGTCAGGATGTTCACAGCGACACAAGTATTTAATAGTTTCTTGGGAGGGACTTAATCCCTTGTAAAGATGTGCCTTGGGAGAAGAGCTCCTGGAGAAGACGCTTACCTTATGCTCATGGAAATCTGCACATTTCTACATGCACTTGGCATAACTTTGGTCTTGCACATTACTGTGACAGACTGGCCTAGATGCGTCTTCCAAAACATCTAACAGGAGTGACCCAATTCCTTAGTCAAAACTATGGAACACGCTGAGCAATAAATAATCTAGAATGGATTTTGCATGTACCTCTCTTCCCTGCAGTATTCAACCATTTTGCTGTTCAGCTTCTTGTCCACAGACATCTGTTGGCATATCTGAAAGCAGGGATATAATTTTTTTAATACCTGCAGTGCAGTTCCACTGGTGACTACCAGTTTCAGTGGGATTAACCTGAGCCTTTCAACTAGGTTAGGAAAGATCTGCTCCTGCAGGCTGCAAGCCATTTCCCCAATGGACTTCAGTGGAGCTGGGCCTGGTTATATCAGGCAAGGAACGGTCCCTTTGCGTTTCCCCAGTTCTGATCTGCTCTCTGCAAAAGTCTTTCAGCATCACCTGGGAAAGATATGCCCAAAGTATTTTTAGATCTTTCACTCAAACCCAGTTTTGAACAGAAGAATTTCCCTGTAAGAAATCTTATAGCCTATATTTATTAAATTAATTTTAACTGACACTTTAAAAAATGTAAGATTTGGAAACAGTAAGCTTCACACTTCAAATCCATGGCTGTATTTTAAAATATACCTTTGAATTGCTAGGTTCTAAAATTCATTGGACTATGAACAAAATAAGTAATAACAATTAACTGAGTTTAATACTGGTTTTTGCAAGTTATTTAATTTTACAGTCCTGGTAGAACTTTAAATCCAGTCCAATTTCTTTTATTTTTCTTTTAATGGTTTTAAAGAAAGTGAACTCTGAAGATAATAAGCATTGAAAACACTAAGCCTTAGGTGAGGTTTTTTCAGCCCAGGATACCTCCCTACTTAACTATACCTCTGGGTACTTCGGCTGCATTTTCACTTGTGCATCAGCAAAAAGATTAAACTGAAAATATTCAATAAGATACAGTCAACTGCATGTCATAATGAGGCTAAATAAAGTCTCCTGTGAGAATAATAAGTGGGAACTCCTACCTGTTGCATTACGGTCATGCTCCTTTTGCAGTCTGAAGCTGTATTCACCTGAGCATGGAAAGTACTGAAAACTCCCTTACAGGCTTGGGGAAAGCTTGTCTGCATAAACAGCCAGCCCCAAAGCTATAGCGCTCATCTTCTAGATGTAAAATCATATCATACTCTGTCTTTTGATAAAGAACAGGACAGAAGTCAATGAAATTCAGATGGGAAACACAATAAGCAGCAATTTCAACAAATAAAGGCCTTTTTAGCCAGAATCAGACCAAGCCCAAAGGTAAACACACTCCCCCCGCGCCCCCCCCAAATTATTAGCAATTACAAAATGAAGTTGAGTGGACTGGAACATCCGGTTTTTAATCAGAACTGGCCTATAAGAAAGGTGGTGACTGGGTGACAACTAGTAGGACATGGTGATAATGCAAATATCAGATATCAATAAGGAGGGGGCAGCATACATTAAAGAAAGCTTTAGAAAAATAAACTAACTGTTCCAAAAAATAATACAGTACCCTTCTAGCCTGACATTTCAAAAATAGGAAAAGTGCCATTAGGACTAAACTGTCAACCAGAATATCACAGAATCATAGAATACCAGGTTGAAAAGGACCTCAAGGACCATCTGGTCCAACCTTTCTTGGCAAAAGCATGGTCTAGACAAGATGGCTCAGCATCTCGTCCAGCTGGATCTTAGAAGTGTCCAATGTTGGGGAATCCACCACTTCCCTGGGGAAATTATTCCAATGGCTGATTGTTCTCATTGTGAAAAATTTACCTCTTGTGTCCAATCGCAATCTCCCCATGAGTAACTTGCACTTATTACCCTTGATCTTTTCCATGTGACTCCTTGTAAAAGGGAGTCTCCATCTTCTTTGTATCCAGCCTTTAAATACTGGGACATGGTGATAAGGTCTGCCCTAAGCCTTCTTTTCTCAAGGCTGAACAAACCCAGTTCTCTCAGCCTTTCCTCATATGGCAGGCTTCCCAGTCCTTTAATCATCTTGGTTAGCTCCTTTATCCTCCATGCAAGCTTCCCACAGAACCCCTCCCAGCTAAGCTCTGAGTGAGCTGAAGTTTGCTTTTCTAAAATCTAAACCCTTGGTCTTAGTACTAACCTTCAGCGTGCTCAGTAGGATCCCAGCCCCCAGCCTCCACAATATTGTGATCACTGCAGCCAAGCCTGTCACTAACCGAGATACTACAAAGCAGGTTTTCTTGCTTTGTAAGTAGCAAGTCCAGCAGTGCCTCGTTCCTGGTTGGCACATCTAACATTTCTGTGAGGAAGCAGTCCTCTACGCGTTCCAGGAACTTGATGGATGACATGTGAGCTGCTGTATTGTTCTTCCAACAAATGTCTGGGTAGTTGAAGTCACCCGTAAGAACCAGGTTCTGTTGATGTGAAGCTTGCTTAAGTGACCCAAATATTACTTCGTTGGCCTTATTGTCTTGGTTTGGAGGTCCATAGCAGATGTCTACTGTAAGATCTCCCTTGGAGATGACTCCTCTGATCTTGACCCATAGGGCTTCCACAGTAGCTGTAGTTGACTTCTATACATTCAAGGTTCTCCTTAACGTAGAGTGTGACTCCTCCTCTTCTGCCCTGCCTGTCTTTACAAAACAGCCTATAGCCATCCATCATGATCCTCCAGTCATATATGTTGTCCCACCATGTTTCATTTATTCCTATATCACAAGTTTATGAATTGGCCCAGAGCTCCAGTTCCTCCTGTTTGTTCTCCAGGCTGCATTGACATAAGTACACTTGAGATGGCTGGTCTTCTGGTTCCCATCTTGAGAGGCAGCAGAGGAACATTTGTCGCTGTTCTGGTTGGCCTGGCTTATTCACCTGTTGGTTGCAGTGGTGTGAGTGTTGCCACTTTGGACCCCGCCCTCCGAGTCATTCAGTTTAAAGCCTGCCTCACCAAGCTGCCAAGCCTGTTGCCAAAGATTCCCTTGCCTCTTCTAGGCAGGTGGATCCCATTCCTCCCTGGCAGGCTAGTCACTGAAGAATGTCGCATTGTCATAGAAGCCAAAACCCTCACAATGGCACCAGCCATGAAGCCAGAATGACATATGACATGCTACATGACACCAGCGAGGCTGTAAGGCACAGTGGTCATGGAAACCTCCGGTTACTCACCACCTCCACAAAGTGGGGAAATGTCACAGTGGGCTCTAGTTCATGCTTCATTTTTTAACAACATAAATTATTGTTCCTTGGGCAGTCAGACATGCCAGGAGAAGAAGCCATGCAACCATTAGCAGCACACAGTACCAGGATAAAAATGTTACCTTAGAAAAATGATGGTGTGATAGTGACCACAATGCGCATGAGTGGAACATCTTTTTGGGAATGGGAAGGCCAGAAGAAGAATCAGTAAAGCACAAGAAGTAATTATAAATAAAATACTACCATTCAAAACATCCAAATTGGAAACATTGAAAAGAACTCAGAAAAATTAATTAAAAAATTATAAAGAGGGCAAGAAAAAAAACAGTTGAGTTACACCAGGCCAGATGCATTAAAAGCCAATAATAAAACACATCAGAAACAGGAAACCTGCCACAGAGACTGCAGGGTCTGCAGACAATAGATGCAGAACAGGAATGCTCAGAGAATATAAGTTTGGTACAGGAAAGCTATATTAATTACCTGCGGCAGTGCTCACTGTGGAAGGGCTGAGGAGGATTTCCACACTAGGACTTTTATCTGAAGGTGATGAGTTGGAGAAATGGTCTCAGCTGAAGGGCCAGAAGTCAATAGAATGAACAGTGCTATACCAGCAGGATCAGACAATGTTCACCCAGTTATTTTAAGGGAGCTCAGATATGAAATTGCCTGCTTAGTTACGGTGGAGTGTAACTTCTTGCTCACGTCGGACTGGTACCAGAGGAACAAAAGGTGGCAGATGCAATATCAGTTTTTAAGAGGGCTGCAGAGGACAGCTGGGGACTTACAGACCCAGGAGTTTCATTTCTGTACTGGAAAAAAACCCGCAAACCACTGAAAAGCAAATGGATAGAATTCATAGGCACTTAAGTGGAAAAAATCAGCAAGGTTTCTGCAAAGGGAAATCCTGCTTTTGCTATCCCTTACAACTCTGAAAGAGTCAGTGAACATGTCAGTAAAAGTGAGCTGATCAATACACTTAAAAAAGCCCTAAACTGTCATGGGATAGAAAGGGAAGTTCTCTCTTTAACTGGTTCAAAGACAGCGAGTGGCAGCGAATAGTGAAATTGCATAATAAAAGGAGGTCCATAAGAGACTGCATTGTTTAACATACTTACATGAAAAGCTGGAGGATAGAAAAATTTTCTGGTGATACCAGTGTCATAGATGAAGAGTTGTAGAGTGTCATCTTAATGCCAAATGATAAGTGATAAAATGGTAGATGACATTAAAGTTTAACAAATGTGAGGTAGGGTACATTGGGAGAAAAATCACTTCAACACACAAAATAATGAGCACAGCAGACACTGGCACACAGGAGAGATCTAGCAATCACTGAAAAGAGTTCCCTGAACACATCATCTCCATGGTCAGTGTTGGAAAAATTGCAGACAGGAGCACTGAAATGATAAAAACCATTGTGAGAACTTCAGCTTGAGAAGAAATTAAACAGACATGATGTCTTTAACTCAAAAAAAAGAAAGATGATTGAGGAAAGGATATGAGTAGTAACAAATAAAGGCACATGTACTGGCTATTTACACTTTCTCAGTCCATCAAATAAATAGCGAACGTACTAGGGACATATAAAACAAAGGCAGGCATTTCACAGAGCAAAATTGAACTGTAAAACTCAGAAATACAAGATGTTCTGAAAGAAAACAGGACAGATATGTTTAAAAATGTTTAGACAAATCCATGGAAGGAAAAAAACCAAACATCAAGACCTGTTAAATATGAGGATAGACTTGCTGGCTCCATAAGAATTTTAACCCGCAGATTGCTAAAACTTAGAAGGTGTTCTGAAAAGTTATTGCTCCTTGTTTTACCTATCTTCAGGGCACTGCAGGGGACTGGGGGCTCCTCGGGGACAGCAGAGCATGGCCTGGCAGCCAGGACTTGTCCCACTACCCCAGCCATGGAGCAGGGCAGGCCAGAGGCAAACACTGACAGCCTCACCAGCCGACATCCAGCAGCTCACTGGGAATGGGGATGGGCCAAGCTAGAGAAAAGAAGATTGTCAACAGCCTTCAAATATATACAGCATAGCAGCAAAGAAGAAAGCAATACACTGTTTTCCTTGCACACAAAGTAATGGGCAAAGGAGATTTCAGGGCAGTTTTCTTAGTTTAACAGAGGGTATAGTTGAGTACTATGCTACACTGTTGTAGGGTTGTGGGGCTACCAATACCAAGAGATGCTTTCAGTGGTTTTTAAGAATGGGTTCAAATATACATCAGAAATAGTTTATAACAGAGCTGACCTAGCTTGGAAAGGGATACTATCTCTTGGGGAGCTGCCATGAAATCAAATAACAAAGGCTACCCTTCTTTCAGTGCTGAGGAGGTCACAGCCTCCGCAGCCCAGCTCAATGAAGAGGAGATTTTACAATGGAGATCAATACTAAGAGGAAGTTGCTGCAATTTGCTTATGGGAACTAAAACTGAGTATGTGAATAGGCCAAATCTGCACTTTTCTAGATGGAATTTAGAAAGCGTTTAGGTGACTTAGAGCAGTGTTTCCCAGCATGGAACATGCTTGCCTCAGGAAAGACAAGTGTTATTTTCTCCAGGCTGTTGCAGTCTCTTTGATCTGTCTCAGGCCTTGCGGTGCAGGATCCTTGGCAGTCTTTCTCCAAGGTGAGGGCATTCACCACAGCTGACTCCTATCTGGGCAACATGACATAGCATCAGAAAATGGAATCATAGAATATCTCAAGTTGCAAGGGACCCATAAGGATCATTAAGTCCAATGCCAGGCTCCTTGCAGGACTGCCTAAAACTAAACCATATGACTAAGAGTGTCATCCAGATGCTCCTTGAACTCTGACAGGCAGACTGAGTGAAAATCTCCCAACACAGTTCCAAACCCCTGAAGGAGCACAGCCTCAACTGATTGCCAAACTCTGATTGCTACCAGAAACTTAAGTATAATTAACCTAATTTGATTAAGAGAGTTTTCTTGGAAACAGTTAAGAAGCATCCCTACTACTATTGTTCCAGCAGCCAACTAGCAGCAAGGGGCTGAAACATGGGGGTAGATGCATGAACATCAGGGAGCTAGCAGGTAGTGTGTTGTGGTTTAGGCTGGGCTGGCCACCAAATGCATGACAGATGCTCTCTTTTAACCTCTCTCCTAAAGGAGAAGGGACAGAGAATAAGAGAGAGACATTCATGGGTTGAAAAGAAACTAAACTACTTCAATGAAATATTAATAATAAAAAGAAGAGAAAATAATATTAGTAAGAAAATACTGAAATATATACAATAGATACAAAACCAGTATTGAGCTCCCACGATGACGACCGCGTCACCAGCAGGCACTGGGAAAGTCCCAGACTGGACTCAGCGACGGATGGGAGCTGAACTCAGGAACTGGATTCAGGAATGCATGGATTGGGGTGAAAGGCAGATGAACAGACAGAGTCCTCCTTGAATGCTGGCCATGGAACAAAGAGACTGACCCCTTTGATCCCTCAGCTTTTATACTGAGCATGAGGTAGATGGGATGGAATACCCTGTTGGTGAGTTTTGGGTCACCTGTCCTGTCTGATCCTCTCCACAGGTGCGACCCCTCTATGCTTCCGCTTCTGGTCCTCCAACTTGGTACATACCAAAGTTGGCTGGCCTTGGTTGTCACAGCAATAAGTATAAGCAAGAGCCTCTCTGCATACCATGCCTTGGTATTCACTATAAACACCAGACCTTATCTGCTAGAAGCGGATACTGTCTGAAAAATATGCCGCTAATTTCGGAAAGTGCAGTTAGTCAGAAGAGACTTAACTGAAAAGTAAAATTACTGAAGAGAAACGTGTTTCTGTTCTACCTCAAACCAGGACATAGTGGTGTGTTTTGCCGTAGAGACCCGCTGGCCCCAGCAGCTCCGCGCGCCGCTGTGGCCCTGCCCGGCCTGGTGCTGTCCAGGGTGCTGAAGGCTCGGCGCAGGAGGGAACAGGGTGCTCCGAAGCCTCGGGGGCTTTCTTTGCACAAGATCAGAAAGCTCTTGCTTTTATGCCAGAAGATTATAACTCTGGGAGGTCAACTAGAAGGCAATCAATGTGATGTTGTTCTTAAAAATATTGGTGCTCATGGCCGTGAGGTTATCTTTTGTGGGTTTTTTTTCCCTTATGACCTCAAATTCATTGTACACTCAATAGTGAAGACTAGGTTATGGGGGCCTTGCAAGAAGAAAAGTCTTGAAGGAGGAATGACACTTTGGTTTGAGCAGGTAAAAATATAGGTGAAAGAAATAGGTAAGAAGAAAAAATCCAAAGAAGGCATTGGCATGATGGTTAGCTCATTATTGTTAGAAACTGAAAAATGTACTAGGCATTAAATAGAGGAAGCTGCCCCTTCTGCCTGGGGATCTGACTTTCTGCATTTAGCTGTCACTTAATGGTCAGTTTTCAAGTGTGGCAGAATGATGATGTAATAGTTTTAAACAAGACAAGACAGTGTCTTCCATGCTTGACACATATATTGAGTAACACAAACTTCAGCTATGTCAAAGAAGTGGCTGTTACAGTAGCTGAGTCAAGATAGTGAGATCCTACCCAAAAGTTTTACTTGCCAACTATAAAACAATGCATTTCATTCTCAAAGGAAATCCTACTTGTTTTTTGGAGAAGGCTTTCTCATGGCTGAAGCAAGGAAGGAGAGCTTGGAAATTCAGGCCTATCCCATGCACTAACATAATTAAAACCTAGATTATTTTCCATTGCACCTCATTTTCCCCAAATGTGGTAAGTAGGGTTATTTGTCCATCTATTGGGATTTTGTGAAACTGTAATCCTTCTGATGTGCAAAGCACTGCTTGTCCTGGCTGGAACGTGGCTATTGGGAATCAGTCACACAACAGCAGCTTGCTGAGATACATTGATATTATGTAGGCTTGTTAATAGAAATTTGCTCTCTCTCAAACACAGTATTTTTTCTCATTGCAGTGTTTGTTACAGGTAAATTAATATGAAGAAAATCAATTTATTACAACTGCTTTGATACTAAGAGCAGTGAGCTGAAGTATCCTGGAATTAACCCCTGGCAGAATACAACACAGACGTAAAAGTCCCACTGCCTGTGCAGGTAATGCATCACTCCACAGTTCCCAGCTGCCTGTGTGTGTTTCAGACTCATCTTTTTTTAGGTAGGTACCTGGTCTTATAAACATTTTTGCTATGTGCTTATCTCCCTCTTTGAAGTTTAGGCATTTGATACTAGGGTTATATTATTAATTACATTTTCATTAGCATCACAGATGATTTAACCTAAATGGCATAGGCTGCACTGCTTCCCACGATGCTCTGCCCCAAAGGCAATTCTCTCTCTGGGAGGAAGGGAGTCTCTAACTCCCACCATTCCAATGTCTAAGAGCTGTCATTTCTGTGCTTGAAAAATAATGGAATCGAGCTGTGGCACAGAAGTTAATTACCATTATGTATAAGACCCATAGGCAGGGATTACAGACATTCATAAAAAATTTAAGAGGACCACAAAAGATACCCTTGCTAGACAGCAATGTTTAACTTGTATTTATAGGTGCAAATTAAGACTATAGAATAAAACATTGAAGTGCCAGCATCTCTCTCTCTGACTTGCAGTTAAGACAGTTCCAAAATGACTTGAGCTGCTGAAGGTTCCCAAATGCACTGCACCACCTCTCTGTAGCTTTTGGATCTCCATTGGAATTAGAAATTAGTTTAGTGCTCCAAAAGCACCAGTATTTCTACATGATAGGAAAGTCACTGATGGCTTTTCAAACAGTCTCCCAGGATATGAATGCTTAGTCTAGCTTTTAATACAAGGGCACTCATACTGTTGATCAAAGAAGATTTTTCTGACCCACTCAGGCAGTTGATGTTCACATCTCACTCAGACTTGTCTTTTTATCCAGCAAATGAAGGAGGGCACGATGCTGGGATTATAACTCCTTGCTGGGGGTCAGGGTCCCCTATTCTTTGCTGTTGCTGGATTCATCTCTTCTGGCCAGATTTGGAGCTGGTGTAAATTTGCACCACTTCACAGCAGACAGGCATGATTTACGCTAACCGAGCCCTATCTTGGGCATGGACAAAAAATAAAATAAATTCTATTTTGTGAGACAGAAGAAGCTGATCCTCCCTGAAGAGAGCCTGGTGGGAGTTTGAGGGTGCTTTAAGAGCGGAACAACCCCACACACTAAATTAGCAGCTGAGCTCGAGAAGCTCAGTGTTCCCCATGCAGCTACATGCTCACGCCTCTTCCCCACAGCCCTCATGAAAGGGGCAAAGCAGTTGGAGGCGGCAGCCTTGAGACAGCCAAGCTTAGGGCAACCCTCCTACCCTGGTGTCACAGTGGCCCTCTGCAAGCTGGGCTGGTGCCCAGGGCTCACCAGATCAGCTGGCGCCTGCTCAGACCTCTGCTCCCACTGTTCTTTTTCTGCTCGTTCTCGGCCACAGAGCTACAGAGAGGTGACACCCACAGCCTCTGCAAAATGGTTCTTTGCCAAATGTGTGCGACAAAGGGTGAAAAGGAGAGAAGCTGAAGGGGCAGAGACATGGAAACTCAAGGCAAAGTGTGTGTCAGTTGGCTTAAATTTGAACAAACAAACCCATGTGAATAGAAAATGGGGAGAAAGTGAAGAGGCAGATGATGGCTTAGTCACAACAGCTTAATGAAGTGAAACCATCCAGAGCCAAATCAGTATCACAAATATCCATAGCAGAGAGAGGCAGCAAACTGTATCCCCATGCCTTCTGCATCCTGCCCCTTGACATTCCCCCAACCAGCAGGTCAAACAGGGGCAGCTTCACCGCGGTGAGCAGACGAGTTTCATAGACTGGTTCAGCCTGAGAGGTCTGTGTCCCGAGGTGCAGAACAAGTGCCATTCCCGTTAGCTAGGACGGAGTCACCTGAAGAAGATCGAGTTGCTCCCAAGAGTCAGTCTGCAACTCAGCAAAACTCACACCTGACTTTGAGCTGGCAAGGAGGGCTCGTGTGCTCAGGTAATGCTTGCTTATTTGATGAGTCTTGCCAGAAGGATGCCTTGCTTTGAAAAAGGCAGGTGACAACAGCTAAAGGGCTAAGCTGATTTACTACTTTTGAGGATTTTGGTACTGGTTTTACTGGGTGTACACACTGCTGCGGTGAGATCGGCACTGCACGAGTGTTTTGCTGGATGGATTTAAAGGAATCTGCTCAGAATAGAGCACAACACCAGGGAAAAGATAGCACTGAGCTTTCAGATGCATTTGACCCAGGTGACCATGGCTGTTTTCTCAAATTTGGTCTCCCCTTAGTTTCTGAGATTGTACTATCCTCCCTCCCACCTTTCTGATCATTACTGACACAAGTCCTGTGAAGGATTCTTTCTATCCATGGCACTCTCCACAGGGTTCTCCCATTGGTCTGTTTTTTATTCCTGCTTCAACATTTTCTCCTTGGTTAATCTTGTTTGCAAGCACAGTCTTGGCAGATCTTGCCCCATCAATGAGTCCCAGAGCTCTCTCTGCTCCAGACTTTTATCCTGATGTCCATAATACAGTCCCAAGTTGTTTACCATTTCCTAACACTTCTTCCCAGCTTAAGCCTAATGTGTCTACAAAGCTCTTTCCAACTGTGGAGAACACTCCCATCTTGTCTCTAGATCATGACCAAGGTCTCTGTTTTTGTCCCTAACCCCTCTTCAGGGCTTTACAACTAAGCTATGTCTACAACTTCTTGATATTTCCTGACTTGGCTTCTTTTGAGAAGCACAGCCTTTCTTATCCATCCCTAGAAGTAAAAATTGCCCCCAAAGTTGTCCTTATCTTCTGAGGCCCTGGACCATGCAGTGCTGTCATGCTCAGACCCATTCAGGACCCTGGCACACAGCCCATGCTGAGCTCTCTGTGACAACTGCACCAGCCCCAAGTTTATCACACCAGCATCTCTCGCTTCAGACTGTTTTCCTTTCAAGGACATTCCCAACCATGTTGTGTGCAGCAGGGATATGTCTGTCCTCATTTCTAGTATGTCACAGTGCCACACTCTGTCGTCCATTGGTTAGGTTTTTCAGTCACCTCCGTGTGTCTTCCTTGTAACAGGGAAAAGCTGTCCATAAACGTATAAGAAGCTTCCTCATGTCCCTTATTCCACCTCTTCTTGTGCTGCTCTGCTTTTCTGAGCTGCCAGCTGTGGTGATAGGTGTTGTCCCCATGCTCCCCTGTCCTGCTCACCTCCCTTGTCTGCGGCTGTAAGCTCTTTGGGGCACTAGTTACAGGTTTTCACAGCCCTTCAGCGCAGTGGAGCCCACGTCTAGGAACACACAGCAACACAAGTAACAAACCCTCTGCCCTTCTCCATGCTTCATTTTGATCTAAGCTGCTGTACCAAGTTCTTGCTTGGAGGTTTTAGAGCTAAATCTCTTTTTCTAATTATAGTTCTCTATAGAGAAGAACGGATTCCTTTACTAGGATAAGTAATGACCTGATTTCTATGTGTGCTGCTCACAGGGGAAAGCACAAAGCCAGTCCTGCGGTATTCCTACATGATCTTGTAGGAAGGCTCCTGCCTAATCTTTGGCAAGTCTTATAGAAAACCTGCACTGCCGCAAACTAAGGAAAACAATGAATAATTCATTTTCTTATCTGTTTCGGGATTGTTTTCTGCAAAACATCTATTTTAATAATTCATGTGATTTTTAGCTGCACCATGCTGCAGATGCAAGTGTACAGAGGAGAGCCATACTGTTTTTCTCAGTGTAGCCTGGAGGGTTCATTAGTGAGAAATTCCAGCTCATACTGGACCAAATTACAAGTGACGAGTGAGAGGTGAAAACCAGGGTGGTTAGCAAGATTCAAAGTAGAACAGCTCTCCAAAAATCAGAGACTATGAGAGTCATTCACAGAGGAGTCTTCCTATGATGCCAAAATGGCCATCTGTTGACTATGTTAATCTTGTCAAGAGCCAACTGGGGGACAGAGGGATGTATATACACAGTTCCCATATTTCCCAACAGTATATACAGAGTTCCCCTATTTCCCAACAGTACTTGCCAAACACATGAACTTAGCATTTATAGAATTGTACGCTGTTACCGTTTCAGGCTGTAGCTGATTCCTACCTCAGTCAGATCCACCCAAGCAGCAGAGCTGCTGATTGAGGTTTCCTCTAGAGCTCATGCAGGTGTGACTCCAATCTGCAGGACCCCACCAGTGGACAACTCTGCAATGCTGGTTGCCCCTGTGGAAGGGTCAAAAACCTCAGGTCACATTATGACAAAAGTGGACAGGTCAGCAAATGAAATGTTAAAAGCTAACTATGGCCCATGAAGGGCAGGATTAGGAAGGAAATGATGATACCAACTGCATAAAGGAAAGCAATGTGTGCATTGTGCTACCACTGATCCTTTGGGTCAGTAGCGGCAGATCTGGGCTCACTAACCTGAGCATCAGCACTCTGTTCACACGCCTCCTGCTCCACCTACCAGCACTTATTTCAACGGGAACATGCTGAAAATCCTCCAGTTGCAGCAAAGTGCTTCAGCCAGCATCACTGAGCCATCACTACCCAGCCATGCCCCGCAGGGCACACAGCACAGACCCCACAGTGGGTACAGGGGATTTTATAGATTGCTCTTCCATTAATGAGGACAACGGATTAATCCCTTACCCTCTACGCAACAGGAAATTTTCCAGTCCAGCTTCAGTGCTGCTCTAGGAAACACCCAGGAGATACAATTCTCCAAGATAAACTGCATAGATAAGATGGACTTTCTTTGCTTCTGAAAATAGTACATAGAAATACCACCAGCACCAGCGTTTGAACAAGCACCTTCCAAAAAAGCCAGTAAGACCCACAGCAAACGCAATCCTCCCTGCCCCAAGAAAGAAAAAAGCTATGAGCCAAAAAGTGATGGGAAGCCGGAGCAGCACTTGCTCTCCTCCGGGCTGTAATCAAAACCCCAGGCACAGATCCTGCCGGCACCCACAGCCCCGGCTCCACAGATGTTGGCGGAGCACTGAGGTTACTGAAGACAAATGGGTGCCCACCTCCATTGTTGAAGGAGCTCTGGCAACAACTTCAATTCCCATATGCCAGGCTAAGGATGCACTGTGGCATGGGCAGTGACTGAATCCATAACACACAGAAATACAGGCCACCCTGTACATTTTCACGCACAGAATTAAAGAACCACAACACCAAGTATCCCTGTTTTCTGGCTTTAAGCAGATCATGGTAAACATTTCTACATTTTAAATCACACACCACCTACCAATAACATGTTTTCATCAATTATTGTATTTTCATCTGCCTGCCCAAAGAGAGGCATATTCTGTATAGCATCAGCACACTATCTTGTACTTGATAAAGTAAATTAGCAGCTGTGCTTTTTTAAAACACCCGGGTTGCATGGCACTGCCAACGTAAATTATTTGCCTGAGAAAAATAGCTGGTAAAAAAGAAAGGTGCCAAAGAGGTTTACAGGCTGGGCAGGCAGCACTTGCTGCCCGAGCTGCCCGTGCCACGCAGGGCTAGGGATGATGTTTTCCCAGCAGCAGACATCCAGCCGGCTTCATGGGAGCCTCTGGAGAAAAAATGTCAGGCGAAGTGCAGCAACCATGAGACTGTAGGAAGTTTTTCAAAAGATTCAACCTACATCTTCTCTACTCTTAACTAAACCAAAACTTGCACTCTGCAGCAAGTATAAATATTGTTTCTACTTTCTTGAAACATCTTTTTACACACTTATTTTTTGCTGCTGCTTTCATTTTCTCCTCCCTAGAAAAAGCAGTATCCTGTTCATCCCAGGTCAGTTTGGAGATGTATCAGTGATAGTGTAAATTCCACTTTTTTAAAGAAAAGTTTAGGTTTGCATCATGGTACGAGACCATTTCTGGGGAAGAAGGAAGGCAGCACCAGACAGACATCCTTCCCCAGCAGCACACAGACAGTTTGGCAGTCACCAGGGACATTCTCTGCCCCAGGTTCAACAAGAATTTTTAGAGCAAAGATGTCCCAGGCCAAGCTGAAGCACGAATGAGCAGTATGGTAAGATCTGGAGGCACCAGCATGCAACAGCTCCATAGGAGAAGGAATTTCACACTTAGCTTCATTAAATCCATCTCCCTGTACGACAGGAAAACAATCACGCAAAGCAGCTAGATTATAGTGACACAATCTGACACAGCGCCAGATGACATTTTCTGATTTTATTGAAAGTTGACACCTTGAGACAAGGCATAACAACTGAGAGGATCACACCGGTAAGAAGGTAGCAGTGACCTTTGCGTCCCCCTTTCCCCCCAACTCCATGAACTCCAGTGTAAAGTATTAAAAATAAACCAGCGTAGCCTAAGAAACTGCAGAAGGTATTTAAGTCAGAGTGGGGCAGGGAAAGAAAGAGAGAGACTTAGATTTTAAACAACAAAAACTGTTGCTAGAAACTTAATTTAGAAGTTTCAAGAGTGATGCCAGGAAGTTCTCAATATCTGATGATTATAAATAACCACTTTCCAAAAACCAATGATAGTAAGTTAAACATGCACAGTCTTTATTCCTTGTATTTTCATGCAAAATACGCAGTAAATATTTCCAGTTTCATATTTCCAAATTCATTGGAGAAGACTGATTATCACAACACCCATAGAGTTTTGCTGATTAACCCCGCAATGAGTGCAAATTTCCAGCCCTGCAGAGAAGTCCAGATCCCCACTTCACATTGAATCAAAGAAATGAGAGGGCTTAAATCCAAAAAGAAGTTTCTCAAGAAATGCAACCACTCCTATTGCCTTATTTTTCACTTATTAAGTGATGGCCCAAGCTGGTACCAGAAATGGTATAAAGAACCTGATCTGAGGAAGTACAGAACACTCTTCAGGCTACGGAAATACCACAACAAAGCTGTTCTATTCCCTTTTACCTGACCCATTAAAGAAAAATAGCTTTAATCTGTATTACTGCATATCAAAAATAAAACCCACAGCACTTCAGTTTAGAATGACATATAATTTATTCATATAATTCACAAGTAGTTGGACACTACTCAATTTAATCTCCATATGCAAGTGATTTACACAAACATATAATACTAAAATTGATTGCTTAGAAGGTAAAAAATACCATGGGTATGAAATGCCATGGTAGATGCTGTTCAATATACTACACAATCTTAGTGTCAGACACTTTTACTCATTCATGTTTTTAGAAAAAAGGCAGTTTGCCATTTTTAATTTTTTTATAAGTAGTCTGGGAAGCTCAAGTGGTTTTGCTCTAAACCTTCTAATCAATTATTTCTCCCAGTTCTTAGGAACTGAACTAACAACCAAAGCAACATTTTCAGCAGTTAGAAAAAAAAAAATAAATTTTTTTTACTCCCTGAATTCACCAAGCATGATGTGACCAAATGATGTTGCCTTCCAACATGCGACACGAAATACTAACTGCAGTGTATTCAAAGGAATGCGCAGGAATTTAGACCATGCTTTAGCACGACAGTGTTGGTGACAACAGCCCCATGATAGCCTTTTTGGCCCCTGCCACTATCCAGTAGTTGTGAGTGTGTTTGCACTTCGTTGTGAATGTATCAGCATCACCCAGACCATTTAGTATTCATGCAGCTGTGGAGTCTGATTGTAATTCTGCATAAACTCTTTTCACTGAAACTTGTATCTCATAAGCCTCATTAATTCTGCATTAAGCATATATGGCTGCATGGAGAAAATTGGACTTTAATGTGTTTGCCTGCATCAGATTAAATTACACACATTATCTTCTAGATGAGGTCCAAACATATATTTCGCTTGAAATGCCAGTAGTTATCTTAAAACATACCAAGAAGTTAAAAAGCTTCCACAATACAAGATCCAGCTATTTATTCCACATATACAAAAACACAGCTAGAGAAATACAATTCAATTGTCAATGCTGAATTTATGAGGGAAGTCTAAAAAAATAGAAAAACTCTGATACTCAGACATTAATTCAGAATGTAACACTGCATAATGCCGCAATATGAGCACCCATTTAAAATGAGAAATCCCCAACAAGAGAAGCATAAGGGGATCTAGTATGCGTGACCAAAAAAAAAAAAAAAAAAAAAAAAAAAAGATGCATACCGCATCAAAAACATGCATACAATCGCCATGGTCATTCAGTATGCTAGTGATGGTCTAACCAGCGATCTAACACAAGAGTGAGACAGTGTTTCCAAACAAAAGTGAGTGAGTAATTACATATTGATTAAACTTTCTGATGCAGCAAAATGAGGGCACAGAGCCATCTCTGGGTTCTGGAGCTGTTTCAAGATTCGCTTGTGAAATTTCTCTCTGACACGGTTGAACTCCATTATGTCCAGCGGGTCCTCTTCAATCCAGAATTTGTGGAATTCATGCATTAAATAGCCTACAAAATCATAAAAATAAGGAGAAGTAAAAAAGATAAATAAGGTACGTAAAGGTCACATACAAAATTACAAAGAAACTAACAATTATGATGTACACGGAGAATCCTGGTCACCGATGTCTGACACCTCACAACACTATGCAGGGATAAGACTAAACCCATTTTGGGCAAATGCAAAATTTGATTAATATTATCCATTGGCAGAAATTCTCCCAATAAATACAAGAAATCACTAAGTGTCTTGACGTATGGATACATGAACTAAAACATTAAACTAATGAGTATAAAAGCAGGGGAAGATGCTCCTGGTGCTGCTCCACCAGCCTTTTGTTTATATTATAGTTCTGCCTCGCAGGTATTTCCTCATGGGAACATTACTTACTCTCCACTAAAAAAAGAGCATACTGGTAGGTAACTTAACAGTTATCATCATGTCTTTCTGTATTAACACTTCCTCCTCGTGCACCTTATGTGTGCATGACCTTGCTGGAAATGCTATTTAACACTTATGCCTACAATCCTGGAAAGATGAATGATAAGGTGATATATGGAACGGCTCACTTTGGTAAGATACCCCTGGTTTAGGAAGAAACTTGATCCCAAAGTGAGTTTAATATATAGGCTCTGATTAAGGCCTTTACCATCTCAGTTCTGTGCCATCCTTGGACTCAAAGAGGAACCACTGACAGGAAAAAACGTTACATCCAACACTAGGACTTCAAGAAACTGGACCCAACCTCTTGATCCTAACTTCCACAGCAGATGAACCACTGAGGAAGTATAATCTTTCATCCCAACACAGTAAAACATGCAAGTAAGTTTTCTGTATTCCAGAAAGTAAGGCATTTGCTGTAAAAAAGGCTTAATCACTTTTATCCCTTTATTTCTATTAGTTTTAGCAGGGTCTGTTGTGATAGGACAAGGGGTAATGGTTTTAAACTAAAAGAGGGAAGATTTAGACTAGATAGAAGGAAGAAATTTTTTATGCTGAGGGTGGTGAAACACTGGAACAGGTTGCTCAGAGAGGTGGTAGATGCCCCATTCCTGGAAATATTCCAGGTCAGGTTGGATGGGGCTCTGAGCAACCTGATCTGGTTGGAGATGTACCTGCACATTGCAGGGGGGTTGGACTAGATGATCTTTAAAGGTCCCTTCCAACCCAAACTATTCTATGATTCTATTGTACGACAATTACAACACACATACTTCTAACTTGAAATTTCAAGGTATATTTGCACAGTCATATTTCTGCCCCCTCCCCCCCTCAATTTGAGAAACTTCATTCAAAAGATACTTTAAGTACATCTTCAAATCTCTTCTGTATACTCCAACAGCCACAGGCTGTTTCATTCCAAGAGATGCTACTTTCAAAAAAAAAAAAAAAAGCTCAGTAAAACTCCTTTTTAAAAAAAAAAATCACTACATAAAATGTAAAACATCGTTAGATCTTCACACCCCAAAATCCAGGAGATTTCCAAGAGGTACCTTCTGTACTTCAGCAGCAGCTGAGTTAAGCAGGCCATGGAGCAATGCAGTTCAGTGCATCGCATGTACAGTCAGAGAAGGCAACAGAGCCCATGAGCTGTGGGCCAAATGCAATTCTCAGCTTTGTGTATGTTCCCATGGCCTGAGGGAGCAGAAGGTGCAGATGAGGTGATGCGGTGGATGAGCATTTAGGAGGTCCTGCATGGACATGTACTGCATGTACAACCACTGTGTTCCTCTACCAGCAAGGCTACTAGCTGGGCAATGTAATTTTGACTTTCCAGTTCAGCCAGGCAGCCTGTAGGCATTTAATACAGCCTAATGGTGTCTGGGGTTGAAGGAAATTTGAAGGAAACCTGGGATGAATGCGGTAAGGAGAGGAGAGAAACTGCAAGAGTATAAAAGCAGGGATTTGTCAGACCTAAACATATAATCTCTGGATGAATCATCTTTGCTCCAGGAAAGTTTGTCTATTGATGCTTTCTCTACAATGAAATCCATTTGATAACCTCGTGTTTTTCCTAGGATGGCAAGCAGTGTTGTAGGAACATCCACCACCTTTACTAGCCCATTGCTACAACAGAGGCCCGTGCAAGTTTTATCCTGCTCCATAACTCATACATGCACGGGCTGTAGAGGGATGAGCTGTCAAAATCAGCTCTCCCTCTAGTGTTGTCATGATGGGCTGGCCATGCTGGTCAACAGACACAGTGGTCCTCGGGCACAGTCCCAGGCTTAGCCTGCAGAACAGTCCCCCCTGCCTCCAAGACTTTGGTAGTGGCAACAAGACACTGCAAAGGTAGTAAAACATGTCTTCCTCGCCTCCGCCCCCTCCCCAGATTCAGCAGTAGGGGATTTTAGATATAGCAAGAAACCAGGACCAAGAATAGGACATGAAGACATAGGAGCCAAACAAATCATACTAGACATATCTGTTCAAAAGGCCACAGGCACATCTGGCATTTGGCAAAAAGACAGAGTAGCCCTTCCAGTGAAAAGATGACCTGAAGATGCACAAGTGGATATTAGAAAGACACGGATTTGACCAATGGACCACTCAGTGGATAAGGAATTGGCTGGACGGCTGCACTTAAAGAGTTGCGGTCAATGGCTCAACATCCAAGTAGCAAGCAGTGATGAGTGGTGTTCTTTAGGGGTTGGGTACTGTGGCCAGTACTATTTAATATCTTTGTTGGCAACATGGATGTAGGGACTGAGTGCACCCTCACCAAGTTTGCTGACAACACCAAGCTGTGTGGAGCAGACAACATGCTGGAGGGAAGGGATGCCATCCAGAGGGACCTGGACAGGCTTGAGAGGTGGGCCTGTGCCAACCTCATGAAGTTCAACAAGGCCAAGTGCAAGGTCCTGCA
This sequence comes from Burhinus oedicnemus, assembly GCA_008921705.1. Lineage (NCBI taxonomy): Eukaryota > Metazoa > Chordata > Aves > Charadriiformes > Burhinidae > Burhinus > Burhinus oedicnemus. The sequence continues at coordinate 2,389,058 of VFFE01009189.1, read as the reverse complement.
TGTGGGTCAGGGCAATCCCATGCACAAATACAGGCTGGGCAGAGTGCGGATCAAGAGCAGCCCTGAGGAGAGGGACTTGGGGGTGTTGGTGGATGAGAAGCTCAACATGAGTCGGCAATGTGTGCTTGCAGCCCAGAAGGCCAACCGTGTCCTGAGCTGCAAAAGAAGCATGGCCAGCAGGTCGAGGAAGGTGATTCTGCCCCTCTACTCTGCTCTCACAAGACCCCACCTGGAATACTGTGTCCAGCTCTGGCACCCCCCAACAAAAGAAGGACATGGACCTCTTACAGTGGGTCCAGAGGAGCGCCATGAAGATGATCAGAGGGTTAGAGCACCTTTCCGATGAAGGCAGGCTGAGAGAGTTGGGGTTGTTCAGCATGGAGAAGAGAAGGCTCCAGGGAGACCTTATTGCAGCTTTCCAGTATCTGAAGGGGGCCTACAAGAAAGCTGGAGAGGGACTTTTTACAAGGGCATGTGGTGATAGGATGAGGGGTCATGGCTTCAAGCTGGAAGAGGGTAGATTTAGATTAGATATAAGGAAGAAGTTTTTCACCATGAGGGTGGTGAGACCCTGGAACAGGTTGCCCAGGGAAGCTGTGGAGGCCCCATCCCTGGAAGCGTTCAAAGCCAGGTTGGATGGGGCTTTGAGCAACCAGGTCTAGTGGGAGGTGTCCCTGCCCATGGCAGGGAGGTTGGAGCTAGATGATCTTTAAGGTCCCTTCCAACCTAAACCATTCTATGATTTAGGTAGATAGTTATCTGTCTGTTTTATTTATCAAGCCAACCACCACTGAAGGCAACAGCCTAGCAGCTAAATTGCCTGGAGTTCCTGCCAGCCAGGCTATCCAGGGCAGCAATGCAGAAACCATCACAAAAGGGAGGGCCCTGCTACAGTATGATTTCTGCCCACATAGGATTTTGGGTGAACAAGTTTTATTAAATAGCATCCTTGTTCTGAAAAGCCTATACTATTTGATGAAAGAGATGCACAGGACACTAATATTTGCCATTTATCCAGTTAAGCAGTAAGAAAATATTATAGCTGCAAAACAAAATATCTATTACCTAAATAGCCAAACTTAAAAAACAACACAACAAAAAACCAAAAGCAAAACACCAACCAAAATGCAAACAAACAAAACCTTTGCAATTGTCATAAACGTGTAAAACAGTGCATCCTGACTCCTTGCTAGCCATTTCTTGCCTATACACTGAAAAATATTAGAAGCGTTGCTCCCACTGTGCAAGGACGCACAGACCTGCTGTGCTGTAGAAGGGATGCTCAAATACAGGGAAAGGGCTGGGAAAGCATTATTTTGAGGGGGGACAACTCTGCTGAAGGTTGGAGAGTAACACTTGAATGTAGATGCAGATATCTTAAGACAGTTGGATTTATGGGAAAGCAATCTACCTCTAGCAGCTCTTTAAAGTACCTTTAGTTTCTTGTTATTATTTAAAGAAGATAGGAAAGTCACTTGTTCAGGCCCTTGGAGGTTTTTTTTGTTTGGGTTTGTTTTACCCCTTGGTTTGGTAGTGGCATCCATCACAACTAAGCACTGAATCTAAATATCCTAAAGACAGGACAGCAAGACTGGCATGATAGTCTCTGTGCTGTGTCAGCAGGAGATTTTTTTTTTTCCTTTTTTTTTTTTTTTTTAAAGCGTTAGTAGTACAAAAGTGTTAGGGGGAGTACAACTTATGTATTCCCTTCCCCCACCACCACTTACAGAAGGTCTGCTGAAAGTGAGTTAGCGTTGGTGCTTCTGGAGCAACATTGTAGAAATGGGTCTTCAGAGCTCCACTCACAAGCAAGTTGTATGCGAGGTCTGTTATGTTAATGCCCACGATAGCAAAAGAATAGCTGTAAGAAAAAGAAGCAACAACATCTGTGGAGAGTTTGTCTTCTTTCAGCACACTATAAGAAACACTGATGACACAGAATCTGCAGACTGTGTGCTACTGAGGTGTATTAATTCTCTCCCTCGTGAGCTTCCAAGGCGTGAGGGGGTGGAAAACAAGAAAAACATTTATGTCCTGCCTGCTTTGTACACTCTAATGGCAGTGTTTCCCTTGTGAAACATATGGTCACAGTGAAAACAGGAGTTTCATCACTGTGCCAGCATTTTCAGTGGAACAGCACAGATTCATTCCTACAGAGTAAGAACAAGCCCAGGCATCCCTGTGCTCCTGCCCTCGCCTCTGACATGGGGCAAGCACTCCACATAGTGGCTGTGTCTGCAGGGTGACCCATCATCTAGTATTTTAACCCATCTGCCCAACTGGAATTCATTATCCACAGCTAGAAACATTAGGTTTCAACAATCAGTCCTATAAGCTAAAAAGCCTGTGAGAAAGATCCAGCTGAGTCACCTCCAATTTCTTCCTAACAGAGAACTAGATACACAGACCAGAAGGCAGGGAAAAACCTAAATCAGAGCATGCTGGAAACAGAAATAAGAAAAATGAGACTCAAGAAGCAACACCCTGTCCTGTTAGGACATATCAACAAGGGAAGTATATTCAGGCACAACAGAAGTCCAAAATTGGAAGTTATTTCTTAGTTTGTGAGCCTGTTGCATAAAGAACTTGACATTTCTGGCAGTGACTGTTTCCCAAGAAAACATATGATGTCCCACACTGACATTTAGTGATAAAAAGCAAACTTGTTTAGTTATACAGTGATTTTTTTTTTTCTCCTCTAAACACAGCTGTCTTCTGTAGATTATCCTAGGTATTTTTTCAATTATATCTACCAAGCAAACCAAAATACTTTTTTTTTTTTTTTTAAACCTTTGACATATTTCAGGAGGGGAAAAAAACCCACCCAGTAGTTAACTGTAACATGAGGCTTAACGGCAAGTTTCATAGAAAAATGAAATATAGGCATTAAAATGTTGTATTACAGGTTTTCAGATACATGCATAAGGAACTTCCAGTTCCATACTCATGAATAAGGCAGCTATACCAAACCCACTGCTTAAGACGAGAAAACCCCTCATTACTATTTCTTTCCTATTATACTTTCCTGATAGCAGATCGGAACCTGTCTTTGACAATAAGAAGTGAAACTTGATCACATTATGCGTTAAGAATAATTAAACAGATATTCATCACTGCACTATTCATAGCACAGAGAGAAAGCTTCTCCTTGCTACAGCTTTTTTGGGTTATTTTTCCTAATTCTTACTTCAAACTGTTTTTCCTGTAATCTTTGATCAAAATCAAGGTGTGGTTAAGACAATACACGTTAGTATGTACTCTGAAGTTTCTTTTAGAAAGGGATCTGGAAACACCTTTTTCCACTTAAATGTACAGCATCATTGTTAACTGTTGTGTTTGTGGCAGCTTGAAAAAGATTTTTAACTTACCCGATTGCCTTATCAAACTTTTTCTTCTCCCATTCAGCTTTGCTGAATTGGCTGGGGGGAAAAAAAGATCCAGATATTGCCATGCACTGCTAATTGACAAATATTTTCTTTCAACTTCTTTGACATTATAACATTGACTGAACAGGGTATTTTACCTCTGTTGATATGGCTAATCACATTCAACTCTGCTTCTGACTGGATTGGTATAAAAAGACTTGAAATGGGTAACTGGCTTTATAGGATTGCTGATAAACTTCTCTCATCATTACAAAGTACACGCCTACATCAATGCTGTAAGTAAAAGCCAGTTATTTTCTATACTGACCACAAAGGTGATCCACCTCAATTAAGTCTGAGCTACACAAAAAGTTGAAAATATTACATGTCTTTTAACTAATCAAAGATGATTTTAGCCTTTTGTGTTCTTGAAGATATATATGACGTTCCTCACTGGAGGCATGGTTCATGTGAGGACGCAATCATCAAAAGTACTCCTCTGCTAGAAAGGTTTTATGTCCAGCCAAACTGGAAACCATGCAACAGCCAAAAATATGGAACAGTATTCCTACTATTTGGCACAATAATGTAGAATTTTTCAAGTACACAGAAGGTCCCTCCCTTAAAACAGAGTTACTTAGGAAACTATTTACTTTTAGATTAAATTTCTGTTCAATGTTTTCATTTAAAAGAGCTGTCTGATGTAACCAGTCAGCCAACATGCCCCTAACCAGGCTTTAACTGTACCTACTCAAACAGAGCAAATCACTGCCCGCATTTATCAGCGGCTAAAAGCGGACAGAGAAACAACCCTAACTAGTGGGCTACAACTTAGACATGCCCGCGGGAGTTTTGCCTTAGTAAAGCAAATCAGAGCTTGCAGGGTTTAGATCACAGAGCCATGTGTGAAAGTGTCTTTCTTGGACTACACTTGAACTACAATAAGTATACATCACACTAAAGACAACCCCCTGAACTTCACATAAATACAGTATTTAAAAATTGTTGCCATTAAGTATTAAAGATGCTAATAGGTTCATACCCATCCTGACCTGAGTGTTACCAGGTGGCATGCGTAAGGACAAAACTTCTCCTCTTAAATGGCATGGCATACAGGAATATACTCATTCTCTAAAATCTTAGCCATCTTCGTAGGTTGTGGCATAACATCAGTTAAAAAAACCCAAGCAACCATTGAATAATAAAGGTGGCACATGTAGGACGTGGACAAGCAATACAGTTCAACAGAAATAGAAACTACATTGATCATGATCACATCAGAAACCAGCATGGCTGCTAAGCAACCACACCAGGAAGAACATGACGGGCACCACCAGCAGCATCTATTTTCTACCAAACGCTCTTTCAAGGGACAGAAATTGCACATGCTCACACAGCACTCCAAGATGGTCCTTGGTAATCAAACATGTAAATGAAGAACACTAACGGGATTCCCTGCTTCACAGCCCCAGCACTGAATACTCAGTATCTGGGTAGTAGAGTTCGGTTTCCCACGTAAGAGTGGAGTTAAACAAAATAACGCTGCTTAAGCATCATGAGAATCCCAGTTCATCAGCATACATAATAAAAATTATCCATGGGCAACAATATGTAACAGCAAGACTGGAATTGTGGGGGGTGTTTGTAGGAAGAGAGTGAATGTCAATACATAAAAGAAACCCTAAATAAACTAAATTTGAGGGCTGACTCTCAGGCTTGAAGTCTGTTGGTTTACACCACACACCCCCTTCCCCCCAACCCTCCAAGTGCTTTTTGTCACAGAATTACCATTGGTAACTCAGCCACAAAAATACTGAAGAGACCAAAAGCTTCACAGGATTCAGATGTGGACCTGCTATATGGATATCTAACACTACTGGCAAAAGTAAAATGTCTTCTGAGGCCACTGATTACTATGTAACTGACTACGAGGCATTTCTGCCCCACTTGAATAATTGCGGAATAAATGTCCTGTTCACAACATAGAACTTTTGCCACTTGAAGGTACCAGATCTCTCAACAGTCAGGACATTGGACTAGCCAGATTAGACCCATTATTAGTCAGGGCACCCAGAGTATGCAACTATAAATTGAGGGGCTCCTCAACTGTGCTAACAAAGCCTTGGCCTAGGCTACTTTTGGTTATCAAGTCAGTCACAGTTGTTGTGACCACAGTGGCACTGCTTAGACTTTTTTCCTACAGGTAAAAGTCACCCAAAATTCGTTGGTTAAGCCTGGTACTAAATAGGTCTAAAATATAGTGCTTTAGCTACATCAGATAAGGTCGATTTCATTCTTTGTATATAAGCATGCTCAGATGTACCGAGTGTTGCACCATCAGCTACATCTGAAATAACTTTAGAGAAAGGAATATGGATCTCTTTGTGTTGCAACAAAGACTTTCCTTTTATAACGTGCCAAACAGCAGTACGGTTTGATCTTTATTTACATGTAGGGTCTCATAAAACTAAGAGAAAAGAAAAAAAAAATACCTTAGTTCCTTCTTAGTGACTTCCCTTCATTATGAAAAGACAAAAAGAAAGGTAAATAAAAATACAAAATCACTTGAAATTAGAAATTAAGTGAAAACATTTAACACTAAGTTTAACTATTTCTAAGTTTCAGTATACAAGTTTGTCTCTTGGATTTGATCAGTTTTCAGGATCAGCACTTGAAAACAGATACCATGTGGCAATACCCAAGTACATGCCCAACAAAAGCAAAATAAAACAAGCCCCACCCCCAGAAACCACCATTCAGCACAGTGCTCTCAACTTCTTTTTTCTGATCTCAAGCTTTACCTGTACTTAGGCTGAAGAGAATCCGAGAGAACTTGCTGAGCTATCTCAGTGTCCCATTCAGCAAAATACCTGCAGATACATATGTTTAAGGTGAATTGTTAAAGAAACACAACAAAAAAAAGCATCTTAAATCTTACTACGCTGTCCATACACAACCTTCTAAAGGCCACTACACGTGTTATGCAGTATGAGTAGCATTTAACGTGTTAAATTCATTAAGCTACCACTCAGACCCCCAAAAGGAAAGAGAAAAGCAGCCTCAAATTACAAATGCAATCTTATAAGCGCTTAGTGAATGTGCATTACTAGAGTCCTTTTCCTACCCACCCTACAGAAAATCAGTTGCTTTTTACTAGAGCTGCTGAGCCCTAGACAAAGCAGTTCAGGCTTCTTGATCTGGCAGATTCAATAAGCAAGAAAAGAGTCATCACAGGAGATTAAGAAATTAAATACATCGTAGGGATTCATTTCCAATAGAAGTTCAAAGCCAGAGTCGAGTCCAGATCCTCAACTAAGCTTTGCTAGAGAACAACATACAGATGACTTCTGTGCTTCAATCTGTAAAAGCAGAAAATATTTCTTTTTCCTCTCATAGGGAGAGGTTATTTTATCAAATGTTTCTAGGTTATGTAACTACCGGCAGTAGATACAAGGGCTGGAGGAAATAACAGGCATTGATCGGTTCCCAAATAACCAACCACAGATATGGTACCAACACCTGGTGTGCATGAGGCGGAAGGCAAGAGTGATGTAAGCTCACTACTTAATTTTGGGTATTGACAGAAATGGAAGAAGTAGTCCAACTACAGAAGTTTACCATCAGTGGCTGCGTTTCAAGTGTTTTGCCTAAGAATTCAGCATGAAGTTCCCAAACAAGAAAGCTGAGCAGTAACATAACCCTCCCACCCACCTACTTTCAGGGCATTTTCTTTAAGGAGATTTAGATATTGGTGAAAACAAACTTCACAGTTTCTTTCTTGTGGGAAGAGAGTGTTAACTTACTGTGTCACAGAGAAACTTAAAAAAGGGCTTAGCAAGCGGTATTACCAAGCTGAATTAGGAATACTGAACAAAAGGAGAGCCCTTCCAGAAGGGACCCCCCCCACTCCCCAACTGGGCTAGAAAATAATTACTTTCAATTTTTGATATGAAGTCTGTAACACTTTTATAAGTTATTCCCAGAGACTTGTTAAAAATCTTCAAGGAATGCTGCTTTTCATGATTTCAGACAAACATAAATCCATCTACAGAGAAACATACTTACACCAAGTTATATAAGCCCAGGAGACCCATCCCTCTAAAGTCTGTTTTAGGATCGTCACCTTGGAAACCAATTTCACACCACTGCTTTGAAATCCGAGCTTTCAGTGGCGAATTGGGCTTCAAGCATTTCCACAACTAGGAAGATTAAAGGTAAAATATAATTAAGCTTCCACACATTAGTACGGCTTTTTCGTCTTTTTATACCAAGTTAACTTCTTGTGTAAGGTCATGGCATTGCTATCCCAGCAACCCAAACATAAGAGCAAATGAAATTCCCAGGGGTGAGGAGGGGGAAATCCCAAACCACTCTTAAATATTGCAGGTGTTTCAGCCCTACAAGGCCCTTCTGACCTTATCTACAGCTGCTGTAAAGTCTCACACAAGGACTCGTTTTGTTCACGCTTTGTGTGTCAAACTAGCATCTGCCTCCATAAGCACAGAGACAGGAATGGGCTGGAATTTGGTTGTAAATCACTGACAGAGCAGCAGGCAATCAGCCTTCAGGTCCCTGAGGCTCTGCAGCAATCTTTTCTCCAGCATCTTTTGCAAATCTCTGGAAGGGTTATAAATCAAGAGTGCTGACTTGGCTACCACAGTGCTGAAAAGCAAATTGGAGAACATAAAAAAAAAAAATCCATACAAGAATAGCATGCATGTGCCACCTTCATATTTAACTAAGGAGTGAATCATTCATTGATCTTGCATCAAAAAAGGACAAAGTGATTTAACAAGCCAGGTCCTCAGCTAGAATAAATCCACTTAGCTGCACTGGTCCAGCAACTTTAGTGCCTAAATATCATGTTGCTAGGCACCTAAAAGCAGCCTAAACTGACATGTCTGACAAGTACATACCTTTCCACACACCTCATGTGCCATATCACAAACTCACCCTTTCCAAAGTGTATTAAGAAGTCAGGTGTTCTCCATAAACCATGAGTTGGTGAGTAGGGCCTCAAGAAATGCACTTAGACAAAGCCTACCCAAGCAAAAGAGCTGTATGCAGATTTCCCAAATAAACAACCCAGAAATTATATTGATTTTAGCAATTCTAACTGCATTTATAATGAAGTACCTTACAAAGGTTAAAACTTTAATGATTTCACTTTGTAATGACTGCATAAAGCATCACTATTTAAAATCATATTTGCTATCTTTCTTGTTCATCTGTCGACAGTAAATACAGTATTATTCATCAGTTCAATCACATTAAGTTAATCTTTCTCTCATTCATAAAGTGCCCTCCTGGTAAAGATGAATAAATGATAGACATTAGGAACTTGAATTACCCATTGCAGAGATCACTTAGCAGAATACCTAGAAGGAATGAAAACCAACCGGCCTATTCTTCTCCAGTGTGGGTTGGAAACCAAATGAAACCCTTGGACATATTTTCATTTGACATGAGAATTCACAAAAGCAAAATGCCTGCTGTAAACAAGTGCTGATACACAGGTTACACTGGAGGCAGATGGTGAAACTGATACTTCCTTCAACATTACGAATTTTACAGTAAGCTGCACTGTTTAATTTCCCCTCAGACAAACACTCAGTTTCCATTCTGCTTTTATTCTCGTGCAGTTATTTTTTTTTAAAGCAATTATGTGACTACATATTATTGCTGACATGATCCTCAGAAGCATCCAAGAACCAGGACCTTGCCCTCACAGGCTGGGTAGGAGACCACAGCCAGCTCTTTGGTGTTTCTCACCTGTGATCCCATCCTCAGACCCAGCCTCTTGCTCTCTGGGCAGTGGAGATGCCCAATGCATTGAGGAATGCTTTCCCGGAGCCAGGTGCCTTCGTGAAACTTGCAGCCAGGTATCTGATATTTTCAGGGACCAACACCATAGGCTGGCACCTGGATCTTCCACCTCCAAGACACAGGCTCCCTTGCTGGGCAAAATCTGTGTGTCCTTTTAGTTAAAGCCCACTCTACACCCAGAAATTTGTGCTTTTGGCTGCACAGGGGCAGAACTTGAACAGGAGGAGTTCATGTGCCTCATCCTACCTGATGGCTAAAGTGCTCCTTCAGATGCAGCTCTGGATTTTGACTCCTCCTCAGCAAGACTCCACCTCCCAGTGAGGACCCAACCCTAAAGACAGCTTTCCAGACACCTACAGGAACTCTTTGACCATTTGACACATTTTTTCGAAATAGTTATTTGCATCCATAAGTACTTATATAAGATGCCTACTGGGATTTCTGAAAGTACCTGGAAGCCCAAGTAACTAAGGTAAAATTTCCAGAAACTCCCACTGTAACTTGTGTAAAAAACTACACTGCAAGCCAGAGTGTGGAAGACAGCTTCATCATCATGTGCTGTAAAAATCCCAGCCAAAGTTGGATGGGGGAAGAAACACAGGTAGTGTTTAAGTTTTCAATATTTTTGTTCAAAATAATAAAAAAACCAAACAGATGATATGTTCTTATAAGACCTCTGAAAATTCTGTAAAAATGCATTCTGCTTGTAGGTAAGCTCATTATCCCTATTCTATGTTTCCTGCCATTTCTCTGAAGCATCTTGCATTAGCTATGGTCAGAAACAGGATCAGAAAAAATACTGGGACTTGCTATTAGACTATTTTCCACCCCCTTTATTCTCTCCTCAATTCCTGTCTAATATAAGAGGTCTCTAGCTTTGCCTCTACTTATAGAATCATAGAATGATTTAGGTTGGAAAAGACCTTTAAGATCATCTAGTCCAACCATTGACCCTATTCTACCAGCGTTCTGGTTAAGAGAGAAAAATACCGTTCTTACGTTGAAGAAAGGTGTACTGAAGTAGGACATACGGTTATTTTTCCAGAGCTCATAGCACAGAGCTGCAGTAAGTTATCTGTAGTAAGAGCTGGGTATCCACTGCCTAGATATAGTCCAGCCAAGGGACGTGCATTCATCAACCAGGGAGTGAGCTGCTTGCTTGGCAGGTGTTACACCCAGACCAAATTAATATGCTGTATAGCCTTATCTTAAAACAGGTACACGATGGAGGAAGGGGACAATACCTCTCGCTGCTTTAAAGATGTTTATAAACCAGGATGTTTGGAACTGACATGAATAAAGGATGCCCTCTAAGTATCTCTTAAGCACCTACCTTCAGAAGCATTTCCTCATGTTGTGGATTCTCCGAATCGTATGGCTCTCTGCGCAGCTTTTCAACCTCTGCAATCAGATTTCTGTACCCCACAATCTGCAGCAAGCATGCCTGGAGAGATACTCCCAACCTGAGGTGGGGGAAACAAGCAGCATAATCCAACTCAATCATATGTAGCCATGAAACAGCACTACCAAGTACATATCCGTTTAGTTCACATGAGTAATGTTACATCAATGAATTGATAGTCTAACACTTTAATTGCAATGGGAGAATTTCCAATAGATCAATATTACATTAAACAAGGCCTTGTGAAACACATAGTCTTATTTAGTGCCTTCCTTAGAGGATAAAATTCAGGAATTTTTTTAAAACTTTGAACAGTGAATTTTCACGTTGAAATCTCATTAAAACTATACACAGCAGTGTTGAATGCCTGCAACACGCACATCACTGAATCTTTCCCCTCATTCAAATGGCAGCTTTTCAAACAATGCCCTGAGACAAGAGATGTGAACTTAAGAAGGGGTGCGGGTGGGAAAGAAACTCAGCAAAAAGCTAAAAATATTCATTTTGCTTTCATGCCACAAAAGCTAGCATAAAGAAGCCAAAACCCCAAAGTAATATAGTTCAAAGATCTGCCTTGAGGCAGCTGGTTTTTTTGGTCTGATGTTAAGAATCACCATAATGACTCTCTTTTCATTATAATGCAGATTTTACATTTCCTTATGCATCGTTTAAAAAAAAAAAAAAAAAAAAAAAACACACACCAAAAAAACCCCCACAAAAAACCGCCAAAACCCACAACAAAACAACACACCAAAAAAACCCCCAACCCAAAAAAAAACAAAACAAAAAACCCCAAACCCAAACCCCCACCAAACATGTAGCTTCCAAGGCTTTAAATTACAACAGCTTATTCAGTTTTAGGTTAAGATTTTATAATATCAAATACAAGTTATGCAGTACACAACTGCATAGCTCATAAGAATATTTAATTATATATGGGAATAAACCCCTTAATTTTTAATAATGTCTGAAATTATCTGAACGCCTAGTATGAATTTGGAGGGAACAGCTAAATCTGTACCCTCTTTCCTCTACGGAACACAGGCTGTGCTGATATTAAGCTGCACAGGTTCCTTATTTGTCTTGTTTGATATACTGAAACATTTTGTTTATTCCATAATACTGTTAAATTTTCTGAGCAGAAGGATTTTCACTGCTTATCTTTTGAGATTAATCTACAGAATCAGAGATGTTATCATTAGGCCATTTCTCTTGCTTCAATTTCATGTTATTTGTGGCTATAACCCTTTCAGAATAACCTATGCAGTGTTTTCCTTCCTTTGCTGTGTGTTTTTTTGTTTGGTTGGGTTGTTTTTTTGTTTTTTTTTTGTAAAAACATGCTTCACTTGCTATACCCTACAGTTTTACAGAAAGGCTGCATTTCAAAGAAAGCTGAAAAGCCTGACAAGACTGCATGTGAATTGCTGCAGTGCATCACTAAACCACCACCATAATGTTTTTAACTCCTCTATAACCTCAGTGTAGTTTAGAGCAGAACACCACAGGCATTAGCAAAGCAGAGCAATTTTATATTAAAAAAAAATAAATTTTTAAGTTCCAAGTTGTACAACATATACAAACCAAGCCACGTTTGCGCTTTAGATGAAGCCAGTCAAATGCTCCACGCAATGTTATGGGGGGGGAGGTGTGAAATTAGTTTCCCCACTTTACTTTTATAAAGCTTTTGCCCTCCTACTTGCCAAACAGAGGAGGCAGGTGAGCTGCTGCTGCCCCACACCTCCTCCCTGCCACCCTTGTGCTGGTGGTGGCAGTTCTCAGAGCACAGGAACAACCTGCCTGGGCTTGTGCCTCCACCGCACGAGATGGAGATGAGTCCAAAACTGGCAGTATTTCATGGACTCCTTCCATAGTTAGTGTAGACTGCACGTGTCACCACCTGGTTATTCAATCTACTTGCTCCCACCACTAAACATACACACTTATCTCGGAGGCATCAATAAAGGGAAATTACTGTGGGCCTCCTACTCTTCAGGTCACGGCAGCCCACAGCCTTCAAGAACAGCACAGTGCAAACACTCCTGGGATGCTAGTTCAGCTCTGTAAAGATGCTACATTAACAAAAATGACTGCATACAGATTTGCAGAAACACATATAGTATGACACATGTCCCCTTGTCCTTACCCCAGGAGATTTCAAGTCTCTACTATGCAAGGGAAGGCCAGAGCTTCTGAACATAAGGAAAACTGCATCCAGACTGTCTTGTTCAAGAGTAGGCAAGCCAATGGATTTTCCTTAATCCTGTCTAAAGAAATAGCTGACCTGCTTTTGCTGAAGTTTCTCCAGAAAACTTTAGTATAAAATAAATGGCTCAACATGCAAAACTTCAGTGCAGATGTTTAAAGTTTAGTGGAACTATGATTAATTTAATATAAGGAGCAATTCAGCGGCAGCGTGTGTTTCTATGTACGTGGCACCACCTTGCACATCCCAGGCCCCCATTCCTCACTGTTTTGAAACGATATTTCACCAAACTTGGGGCAGGGGGAAGGGAAGGGGATGAAAGACTCAGTCCTGTAAAATGATGAGTGCAAGGGTTCTATTCCAAAAACAGTTAAGCATTTTTTCTGTGCTAAGCATATGAACACCTCCTGGACTAAACAAAAAATAGTTCAGGGATTTTTGTTTTGTTGTGGTTTTTTTTGTTTGAGATATTAGAACCAGATCACTCAAAGTGTAACTTACAGTTCAGGGGCCTGATTCAAGCAAGCCGAAATCATTTGCACCTCTGCTCTCTCTCTTCTGGAAGACAGCATTTCTTCAGAGTCCAAAGGCAATGGCATGAGGCGAATCAGATAGTGATCTCCAGTGTCACATAAAACACTATTTTAATGAATTCCTTGTTTTTTCTTGGAATTATTCCACCCAGTTACCCAAGGGTCTAACACTGAGAAGTGAGTATTGGAACCAGCCTGATTACTAACGCTGCAGTTACTGATGTCCACAGGCCAGGCTCTGAGCTGTGTACATTTAAATCCTGCAGTTTTTCCTCGTATGTCACCCTCACTAATTTTGCTGTCGCTGATTATTTTTTCTGAATTTCAGCTATCAGCATCCTGTGCAACACAAGAGTACCAGAGCTGTGACACCCTCCTCAGATGGGCAGCCTCTCAGCATGGCCTTGCATCCACTTGAAGCAGCTGTTCTTTCATCACTCTCCCTTTGAAGGTCACGTGGGCAAGGTCCTGTGAATTGACACCCCTGGAAAAGCTCTGTGCCCACTCCCAGAAAAACTTCACAGGGCTCTCATCTATGAGAAGGCGTTTTCTTTGGTTTGTTTCTCTTATCTTCTTCTGGATTTAATGGTTGGGTTGTCATTTTTTAATCCAGGTGGACAGTGGTGACATCCACAACAGTTGTCTCTCAAGTTAGAGAGACATTTGGTGTGCTCTATTTCCTTTACGATCAGTGAAGCCTCATTTTAAGAATACCCAGTTACTGTCCTTTTCACTGTGGGGTAGGGCTTGGGGGTCACAACTGTAATGAGACCAAAAAAATTGTATTTCTCTAACTGAGCTTTTGGTTTTTGTTGCAGCAAGAGCTTGGGACCACCTTACCTGTTGATGCTGCTGACCACTTAAAGAAAAGCAGCTATAGGTGCCCATTTTGGATTACGTACATCAATTTCAAGTTTGGGAAGAGGAGTGAACCTCAGACTGATCACCTGAATAATACAACCCTCAACATTTGTCCCACTGATTCCTGACCTAGACCATCTTGCGCCTTAAGCTAGAGGCTGAGAGGTAAGGCAACCACAAAAGTGTTAACACTTACTCTTGAAATACACACTTGTAAATTTAATGGTTTGTTGTCAATGTCTTCTTACCACTAACATCTTGTGGCATTAAAAGAATATCAGCTATGTTGTATCGTTAAAACTTGTGTTTGGACAATTCAAAGCAGTGTTAAAATGTAAACCAGTATACCATTTATATCACTTACAACAGGACCGTATCTTTCCTACTCCAAAGACTGCATACAGCCTTGCTAAGACACCATCACTGTCACTGCCAGGACCACCTGCTTTGGTGGTATTTTATCCCCGGGGAAGTGGCCCCCATAAATCAATGCATCAACAATATACTAAGACAGCATGATTCAGGAAGCAGCTAGATAAAGAGACTCAGGGCTTGCCTATTACAGTCACCATAAAAGATCATTCATTTTTCCATCAGCTTTTTGACAGCAAAGCTTAAGTTGTAGTTTTATGCTGAGAGAGAGAATTAATCTTCAAATTGTGTGCCACAATAGCTATGGAGAACCAGTTGTCCATGGACCTGGGGACTAAAGAAATCAATAATTCCCATTTGTTTTGTAAGGAAACCATGAACTTACTGTGGATTTATATCTGGATTAATCCTTTTCAGCTCCATGATGTCATCTATAGTTTTTTCAATAGCATCAGGATGAACACTTACTGAAGTTTGCAGCCGCTAAAAAGGAGATTTTAAACACATATTAATTCTGATGGAAGCAATTACTCAATAGAAGTTAACATCGGTAAATTTGATACCCAAAAGCTTCTAGATTAAGAGCCCAGAAGACCCAATTCAATATATATACGCACACCTTTCCTGTCTATTCAACCCTACTGACTAGTTTCAGTGCACTAGCTTGAAACTAACTCAAGGCTCTTCCCCGTGCCCTTGTAGTCAGTCGGTTGCATTTCTGTGGCAGCTGCCAGTGAAGACAACCTGCACTTTGATCAAGAAGCAGCTTCAGACCATCTGCCTAATTATACTGGAATTGTTAGCCTTCATTTGACACCCTCTCTCCCAACACGTTGCAGTAACGCAGCAAAATTTTTTTTTTTTCCCCCTCCTTTCTCTTGCATGTCATTGCACTTTGTAGAGACGTCCCTGTAAGTTCAGTATTCAAAAAAATCAATGTGCCTTCCAAAAAATTAAGAGGTTGAGCTTTCTGGTGCTTTGTCTCAAAACTACACAATTGCTTAAATGCAGGCTTTTAAATAAGATTCTGCCTTTCTGTTCGTGCTAGAAGTGTATTTGGAAGCACCATGCTGAACTATGACCTATGTGACATCATTTTTGCTAATGCTGAGGTAAGCTTTTCAACATCACCGAGTCTCATGCCAAAGAGAAATGAACACCTGAATGATGCTATTTAACATACACACAAATGCTTTATGAGAAGAATTTAGGATAGCACAACCAATGGTACAGTGAAAGGGAGAGGTGACAGGCTCTTCTCCACTAATGTATTTAAAAGGAAAGCAGAGAACAAAGTTGTCTTGGCTATTTAGGTACTGCTGCCTTCAGTTTGCTTTCCAGACAAAGACAGTGAGGTGTAAAGTGTGTAAGTGACTGACTGCAGATTACAGAAATTCTAGGACAGGATGAGGAATCAAGCCAAGAAATTCCAAATGACCACACAACACCCTCGTCATCTCCACCATGACCTGTTGCCCCCCTGATTCCATCAGTGCCACAGCACGCCTGTCCCTGGGGCGCAGGACACTCTCCTTGACTTTGCAAGATCATCTGCTCTTGAGGACACAAGACCCTCTTTAGTAGATGATTTTAATGCAAAAATCACATCAAACCCTGAAGTTATTTTTTGTGGTGAGCAAACAGCAGACTAAACAAACCAACTGCACAGGACACAATATACAAGGTGAGCAATGATATCTTTCACTCACCTTACTTTTTGAGCCTTTCAGTGATGCCTCTGTAAGAGAACAGTATTTGAAAGCATCATGTCAGACAAGCTAAGTTTATGTTGGATTCATTTAACAATTTACCTATTTATAAGAATTAAGTTATGCTCTTTTTAGCACATGCAGAAAGGTACAACGGCATGCAGAACTAAGTATTTTGCAATTACCTATTTTCATTGTTCTGGCAGCTCCAGGTTTGGTATTGTAACAGATCCTTTGCAATTCACATCGACCTGTTAGTTTCCTGACCACGAATTTCAGGCAGCGCCACAAGCATTTGCAGTAGAAGTACAGGCATACCTGGACAAACATCCTGGCAAAAAAAGAAGCCTGAAAATAAGAGTCTTGAGCAGAGTTTGTTTCAACAAGGTCACCACCCAAACAGAAGGTACTTCCTCACCCCAAATTCCCATTGCCTGAGGATACCTTTAAAACAAAAGCAGCATTCACATTGCAAAAGTTTATCCTGGTAAGTGTTAAATCATGCTTTTTAGTTTTACCCAACAACAAAAAACCACACACAAAGCACCAGAGCTAGAAGCACAGAATAAATCAACTCCAGAGTCCTCAAAAGAGTATTTCTAGAAAATTCTTTGTCCCCTTAAAATAAGAGGCCGTACAGTTCCTATTAACGCTTTGGGGAAACGGGACTACATGAGAAGGGAGCACAGCTCACCCTGTTATCATGGCTGCTGAGGATCCAAGAAGCCCCTATACCCTGGCTTAGCTTTGCCTCTGCATCCAGCTGCTCCAAGCAGAACGGCTGGTTATCCTGACAAACATGAATCAACACTTATGTCGAGTCCCTAAGAGTGAAGGGTGATGGTTAAGGAAACCAAGACTTCCCTCCTTTGGGGAGGAGGTGTTCAAGAACCTGTCCTGAGGACTGCCAGTTCTTCCCAAGATCAGCTTTTATACAGCGTTGATGCTGCGCAATTTCTCAAAGTACAGAACTGACAGGAAGCCAAAAAAGCCTTTATTTAGGTACTGCATCCAGTTTTGAGCCCCAGCAATACAAGACAGACTTTGACAAACTGGATGGATTTTAGTGGAAAACCCCAAGATGGTAGGGCTGGAGCACAGGCCCTGCAAGGAGAGGCTGGGAGAGCTGGGCTCCTTCAGCCTAGAGCAGAGATAGCTTCAGGGAGACCTAAGAGCAGCCCCCCCCCAGAGGAGACAGAGCCAGGCTCTTCCCAATGGTGCAGGAAGACAAGAAACAACAGTCATAAATTGAAACACAAGAAGCTCACCCTAGATACAAGGAGAAGCTTTTTCCCCACGCGGAAGTCAGGTAGCAGCACAGGTTGCCCAGAGAGGCTGTGCACTCTCCTTCCCCAGAGTTTAAGTCCTGAGTGGAAAATGCCTGAATAGCCCAGTCTGACCTCAGAACTGACCTGCTGTGAGCAAGAGGTTGGACCAGAGACCTGTTGAGGTCCCTCCCAGCCTGAACTATCCTGTGATCCTATGAAAGCCTGAAAAAGGCTGTGTACATGAGAAATGCTCTATTTTAAAGTTCATTAGCATGCAGCTGCTACCAAAGCCCACATACTGCTACCACAATGACATAACACCCCCCAAAACCAGATTTCATGGGCTACAAATTATTTGGACACAATTCAGCTTTCTTTTTTCTACAGCTATGAAGGCACAGATCTTGTCATGTTACTCAAATGTTAACCCCCATGGGGTGCACCAGGATTTGAGGTGAGGGGCAGGATCTACCCCAGGGTCCTTGGGTTCAGAAGCACATCTCAGAAAAGGCAAATTACAAAGACCTGACAGCAGGAACATCATGATCTGGACACGGTCCTGGGCAACTGGCTTTAGGTGGCCCTGCTAGAGCAGGAGGGGTAGACTGCATGACTTACAGAGGTCCCTTCCAACCTCAAGCTCTCTGTGAATATATTCTATGATTATATTATGGGAAAACATCAATACAGCTTTGATATGCTAGCTTGCCATTAAATGGTCAAAAATAATTTGGTCCATTATGTTCTAAGCCTGTGTGTATGCATATTCATCATTAGCCCATGATATCCTCCACAAGCTGTTGGTGCTTTCAAAGGACAGTTATTTGTCAGGAGACTCTGTACCATTCTTTTCAATGCAGTGCGGTGGTTATTCTGACATACCGAATTCCAGATACTCAAATTAGTTATGACTTTAATAAAGCTTAAAGAGCTCCATCACTTTCTAAAAACATCCTGAAGGGCATGGTGTAGAAGGACATTCAGGGAAGGGAAGATAAGTTAACTCCTGTTGAAGTCCACACAGCAGTTTAATCTGCTTTATGTTCACTTTAGCTTAATCTCCTTTGAAGGAGGATTAAGCTAAGGGAACTAAAGCCATTTTAGGTCTAAATGGAGACCATCCACACAAGTATTTAATATGCTTTAAAAGCATGCACTTTATCTTCACACTTTTAGTTAAAATTCACTTAACACTCCCAAATGCCTGCATGCAGGCAACCCCCTTGTCTTTACGCAACAGGAAGCCTCTATTTTAGATACAAAGTGAAACCTAAAGAATGAGGAATCACTCCTACGCTGGAATCAAGTTTTAGACAAGCAAAAAAATTTCAGCTGCTGATACTGAAATATTTGGGTCCCCCTTCCCCACAAGATATGCCAGAACACACTACTGTGAGGAGTTCGTATGCGCTTCACAGCGGGTGATCACCTTCAGTATCAAGAACAAGACCAGTTACCACAAGGCAAGTCCACCATCAGCCAAGCAGCCATTCTTTAAATCAGTTAAAGAGTCAATCTCATATAAAGTCAACTAATGCCTCCAACTGCAGCCTTTAATAGTGACTTGAAAAACCCCACAGGCTAACATTGGGCATTTTGGTTTTCCACGAGACATTTGATATCAGCCTTCACAGATTTGACTAGTCCACCATCCCTAAAGAATCCAAACACAACCTACAGCCATCCCTCAGCCTTCTCAGCACACCCCGGCTCTGTACTCAGGCTGAAGGTCCAGAGAAATAACTATAAGAGATTTATGCCAAACTGGAAGGTGGGGTGTGATAAAACAAAGTTCTGGGGTTTTACCATACATTTGTAGTAGAAATTAGAGTTGCTTTCTTTTGGCCTGCTTTGTTTCCAAAGGTTGAGTCTCTGTTAGAGCAACTCACTACCCAGAGAGCTCATTTATATGAAAGAAGGGAGAAAAGACTCACTTAAATTCATGTTAATAGCCCATGTAAGATTTCCTTCTAACGAACAAGATAGGTCCCATACAAACCCTCACATCCTTTAACAAAGTTGATGCCTACACTTAATTGCCTCCAGGGCTGAAACATCATGACCCATTTCTTTACTCAAAACCTTATTTCTTACTGTATTATGTGATGTGGATAAGTTTTGGGAGGCAAGGGGAAGGTGTTAGGTGTATTTGAATTATATGTTGCTGCCTTTTGGCTCAATGACAAATTTTCAAATCAAAGGGAAAACTCTAAATGGGATAGAGCTGTGACCTTCCATAGTTGCAACCACCTTCCCCCGCTAACGTTTTGCTTTGGCCATGGTTTGCAAAAAGATTAACTAATAAAAATGCATCTACTAAAAACATGTCACTACAGCACGCAAACACTACATCTGTGATTCACTAAAATATACTTAGCAGCTATTACTAATAAAGCAGACAAATGCTAGTTTTGACTAGGTAGCTTATAGAAGAAAGTTAGCCTTTGTGGATACCTTCAATTTTCTACTACTCATCCATCTCAAGTTTACAACAGTTGAAGTCTTCCATTTGTAACATGAATGGCATAAAAAGTAACACAAGTTTGTTTTCAAAGGGTTGTTCTTTATAAAAGGGAATTCTTGCTTGCAGAAGTCCTGTAATAAAAGCACACTAGTGATTAAATAGGACAAGTTTTATGCTAGCTGCTACGTGCTTCAGTTCACATAAGCAGAGCGGAGACACTGGCAGCTCTAAAACAAAACACAGCATATCATGAACAAGAACCCACGCGTAAGTGTAGTGTGAGCCACGTGTCTGACTACAGCACAGGGGCATTAACTTCTGGTTTGTTTTAGAGTCCAATTCCAAACCTCCTCTCCACTCTTTTCTGGTTTTGGTTTGGTTTTTGTTGTTGTTGGTTTTTTGTTTGTTTTTTTCCTGTTTGCCTTTGCAGGTTTTCTCAGCACAGAAAACAGGGTGTTTCACCAGCAGTTTGTGTAGCCATGTACAGCAATACTTCAGATCCTGAGGTGAGCTTTAAGAACAGAAGTATCACAGAAATGAAGGCGTTCCTCAGAGACTTGCACTCTACTCTTCCCCATCCCAATACAAGCTCCTTCTCCTCCTGTATTATGTGGAGCTGTGCAGACCTACAGATTTGTGTTTGTACATGCAAAGTGCATTACAAGAGATCATATGAACATTTATTCAGGCAAAACAAAGAAAAAACTGCATAATGAGATGCTGATACACACAAGTCCAATCAACAGGCAGTTCTCTCATACAGCCAAGGATGCTGTACGAGTGGAAACACATGCAGCCATCCTCCCATGAGGAGCCAGGGTTACACATTCCCAGTCACTGATGTCAATTACTTGGACATCAGAAGCTACCTGTTAGCTCCTGAGCAATACCAACACAACTCAGCATGGTTCTCCCACCTTGGCTCATAGAAAGGGTCACTGAACTCCGAGATCAATACTACAGAAAAATGTACTTGTTACTTGGGTTCCAAGGGGAAAAAAAAGGAAAAAAAAAAAATCAAAACAACAACATATTCTGTAATAAGTAAGTATTCCCTTGCATGTCTGGAAGAGACTTATGGAATAGTACCCATGCTTAAAGCTACCACACATGCCACAGAAAATAGTTTTCTTTTGTGTAATTAGCAAACATCAGTTAAGGGCTGGTATATACATCTATTTCACCTCTCCTTCTTCCTTGCTACTTTTAACTCTTTCATATCTTCCCTGCTGTATGTCACTCTACTTTTTGGCTCTAATTTTCTGCCAAGAACAGCTTTAAAAAAAACAAACAAACAAACAAACAAAAAGATAATTAGGCAATCAGTACCTTGCAAGGACTATCAGGAACCCTGCAAAACTAAGCAAACAACCAATCTATATTGGCAATAACCAGGCTCAGCAGAGAATCTGGAGAGTTCTGTTCCATGAAGGCATAGATGAAGAAAGGGGGTTCTACAACTGGTAGGATCCTTGCAAGACACGAAGAAATTTAAAACCGAAAAGAGCATGAAGTAGGATTACCACTGCTGCAGTCACAGCACTTCTATTCTCCACAGCACGTGCTGCTCTGCCTGGGGTAAGACAGCAAGATGCCGAGAGAACTGAGCATGTTGTTTCGCACCCTGACATTACAAAGGGAAGGACAGAAGGGGTTCTCAAGAAGAGGTCTCAAGGTTTGCCCTTGACTAGCCAAACGGATGTTGGGTCAGTGTGATGGGAATAGCAAATGTGATGGTTATTAGAATTTACATCTCTCTCCAATGACAGTACGACCTCACATTTTCATGAAATCACCTTTAAATAAAAAACCAGACTGGCTCTAGCCAGCCTTCTCCATGATAAATAGGCAGAAGGAAAATTGAGCAAAGGTTTCCGAAGTTGTCTAATATTTCTGTGAAGCTCTTTCCTGGGCAAGGTATGTTCGCCCAAAAAGCAAGATGTATGTATAATGCAACATGTGGTATTTCATTGACATGAAGGGAAGTAGAGATTAATTACTGTGTAACATTTTTAAAATTAATAAAACAGAAGGTACTTATTTCATCCCCCCTGATAATTTCAGAACCTTAGTATTTTCAGGGCTAGTAACAAACAGAACAAATACTTTGGGTAAAATGAAAACTTCAACTAGATACCCAATGCCAGTGGCAGAAAAAAAGCAAGCAAAAACCTACAAAAAACCCCCTAAACCCACTAGTTCAGAAGAATGAAATAAAAGTCACTGAGTCTATTTACACATCATTTTCTTTCCTGTGTGTCCTGTTTTAGGTCTTGCAAATAGGAGAGACTCGTACACAACTATTTTTCCTGAAGGACGTATTCAGCTCAGAGAAGAAAGCGTTTTGCATCAGTATTTCCTTCCTGAGAACTCATTACAGCTTGAGAAGTCAAGGACACACAAGCTAGTTAGGGATGACAAGCTGCCCAAATAGGTGAGTAAGCAAGTGATACTACCCTGTTAGGAGCTAATTAACCTGACCATCTTCGGTTTATTTGTATAACTTACAGTCTGTATATAAGGTCAACTAAGAAGTAATGTACCAATCATTGTTTCTGCCACAGGCAAACCTGCTATTAGCTCCTTTAAAACATAAGAAATTTTTTTCACTCTGTGCCTTTGCAGGCTTATCAACTGAAATCCACCTTATCTCTCCATTTAGACATGAAAGCAAGTCACCGTGGCAACTAAGGAAGACGTAAGAGTAGTTTTTAACAGCAGCTTTCCACACTTTCCCTGCTCTTGCTTTTTGCTGACTTGATTTTCATTTTATCTGATGTGACTCCAGTAAGACAGAACTTATGCTTAAAATCTGCTAGTGCTTACAGACTGTTTTGCAGTAGATCAAGAGAAGATGTCAAGCTTGAGGTTTTATTGAAAAAACCTAAGTGTCTGCTACAGTTGGTTCTCCAAGTTGTTATTATTTCAGATGTTTAAGATAAGTTACAGTCAAAGTGGAAGTGTCACTGACCAGCTCCTCAAAACCCCTTTACAAGAAAAGAAAGCATTGAAACATTAAATATTTCCCTGAGAGACAGTTTTATTATTTCATAAGTAATATTTCAGACTTTAGGAATAATTCATATCAGAGCAAGCTGAGAAAGAAAAGACACCTAGAACAATCTAAAACCTATTTTCATTTAGGCATCGCCTTGGATTAGAGATATGAGCATAAGAGTCTTGTAGTTTACTGGCCAACAGCACTCCCCTAAATTTAGAGATTTAGAGTTATTCCAAGTACTGGACTGCCTGTTCCAAAAAAAAAAAAAAAAGAAGCCTCTCCTTCCACTGGAAAGCAGCAGCTGTTGAAAACAGGTAGATGAAAAGCCAACTTCTGTTACATTAAGGATCCTCCAGTCTAAAAATTATATTCTTATAAACGATCTAGATGTCAATGTATCCGCCATTTGTGTAAGCACAGCCCCTTTTTTCACTATTCAGATGTGCAATACAGTCCTGGGAAAGGTAGGAATAGAGAAAGTAATTCCGATTGAGAAATGAGACTGCACAAGCAACCAATTCAATTTAGGAGTTATTTTGAAGTTTTGCAATTGTTCAAATGCTGTAGTATTTCAGTTTATTAAAAACAGTCTTATTACATGGCACAACATGTATCTTCTCATACCTTTTTATTGTCTCATTCAATGGCTGAACTTTGTGTTAGAAATGTACTATGAGACTTTTAAGTTACTTTTACAACAACAATTTCACTTTCCAGTTAAAGTGCAGATGGTGGCTGTCAGCAAAGACAGGCAACTTCAGAGCTGAGCCATTTTGCAACAGGTAAAGACCACCTTTCAGAGTATGTCTTGAAGAGAAAAACCACACACACGTACAAATAAAAAAAATCCCAAAACCAAACCACTCACCTCACATACTTCAAGAGCAATAAAACATTATGCCATAAGTTTTAAAAAGGATACTGCATACTTGTCTATTGTTTCAAATATCAGTAGGAACAAATTCATCACCTTCAGGTAAAACATCGTTAAGCCAGTGTTGTCAGTGGCAGGAAGCAAACACCTTTTTACTTCCTTTAAATATGAGGATGTTCAAGTGTTATTTGTACAAAACTAAGCAATTGCTTCAGTTGTGGAAGAACAGTCAACGTTCAAAGTTTTACCTTTTCCATTGCCTTTCATGTGAAGCCCTTAAAGCTTATTTGTGCATCATACTGGTTATACTCTATACTCAGCCCAGGTGCGACACATCTGGAGTGCTGTGTTCAGGGCTGGGGTCCCCAGTACTAGAGACATGGACATACTGGAGAGAGTCCAACCAAGTTTCACGAAGATGATTAAGGGACTGGAGCATCTGTCGTAGAAGGACAGACAGATCTAGGGGCTCAGGGGGATCTTATCCATGTGCAGAAATTCCTGACAGGGGTGGTAAAGAAGACCGAGCCAGAATCTTCTCAGTGGTGCCCACTGACAGGGCAAGAGGCAGTGGGCACACATAGGAATGCAGGAATTTATATACAAACATAAGGGCAGGTTTTTTTATTTTTGTTTTGTTACTATTTTTAAATTGTAAGGGTCATGAAACAATCGGAACAGGTTGTTCAGAAAGGCTACAGAGTCTCCATCCTTGGAGATGCTCAAAATGTGACTGGACACAGCCCTGAGCCACCTGCTGTAGCTGACCCTGCTTTGAGCAAGGGGACTCAATGATTTCCAGAGCTGTCTTTCAACCCCACTAACCACAGAATGGTTGAAGACTAAACAGGGCTTCTTAAATGGAAATGTCTAGGGAAAAAAAAAAAAAGACAATTCACTGATATTAAATACAAAATAGAATATGTCAGAAGACAGACAGATGTCAAGCTGATTATAAAAAGCTCTGTCAATGGTCCAACAGATGACTAGTAGGCACAGAAAAAGCAACATGCAAATTACACTAAATCCTCATTGTCTGTACCTACATATGCATTGTTTTGCTTAGAAGACAAACTCCAGTAGCAGTCATAGAGCCCTGGTGCAGCATATGCAGACTTGCCCTTTGATAGTAGCAGCAGAGCCTACAGCATGTTTCCAGTACACCAACCTAACTCAGAGCTGAGTGGCAAGTCTGCCTACAGGTGAGAGTCTTCTCTTACAAGAAGCTGGATTTAAAAGCCACTGTTGAAAGTCCTCATGGGTCTCCAGGTGAATATCTGCTGCACAAGGTTGCTGCAGGTAAACTACGGTCACTACTCGGGGACAGCAGTTGAGATTATCTTAACTTTACAGATTAAAGCCCTGCTCCCCTCTCCATCTCTTTTATGGCATTTTCTATATTGCAGTCAACAAGATGGCTTGCAGTTTGTGCAGGCTTAACTAAACTCACTGGTTTTAATCACAGAGCTAATCTATGCCATCAACATCAGCTAGTCTGGTGTCTGCTCCATGCTGTGCAACAAGGAAAACATTGTGCCACTGAGAAGCCCTCGCCATGAGTACACCACGTTCAGCCCTGCATTTGATCTTCACTAACAGTTAAGGATGCTTTTAGCAAGCTCCTGGGTGGCTGCTGCTATTGGTAATGGACAAACACTAGGGGACGCAACATACGTTAACTTATTTTCCAGCTGATTTCCAAGCTAGATGGCTTAGTATCTTTTTCTTGCATGTAGATATCCCTGCAGCTCCAAACTTCTCTGCCTTATTCCCTGTCACACAAACCCACAACCAGAACACATACAACAGAACTCACTAGCCCCAGTAAGTGCTTTTCTTGGAGGAATGACCCCAGTTTATTTCTTAATCTGCCCATATTTCTTCTATATCTAGAAAATATGAGGAGTATAGTACTCATATCAGTTCATGTCAAAGGATTAACACAAAACAAGAAAATCCAGATGCTTGTAAGTAAACAGAATAGTTTTCCTATTTCAACAGTGTTTTCCTATTTGAGGTGCTCTGTATCCCCCCACCTTAATCTGACTTTCTGTTCAGCACTTGGAATACTGGACTTTCTTACAGAAAGTTCTAGACTGTGGAAGTTTTACTGTAGTCAGGGAAGAGCTGGCAGCTTAGAAGTTGTCAGCAGCTCAGCTTCTCCACCAGGAGGGAGCAAAATTACATTATGCTCAAAAGATACCAGGCTATTGAGGGGGCAAGATCACCCTCTGTGATCCCAGCTGGAGGCTCCCACCCCACCCACAGGATAGTAGAGTCCCATTTATGCAGGATTCAGCCTTGGGCCAGGCTATTGAGCAAGTCTGTACAAAGAAAGGAAGGTAAAAATTACAGAGGCAGGACTGCCGAGATAGAAATCATTAGCAGGATCCAAGAAGGAAGGCTCCAACATGGAATGTTATAAAATTGTAAAGAGAAAAAACATGGCAAAGGTGTTAGCCAGGCTAGTTGTGAACCATCAGGTCACTGGACCATTATCAATGGAGTTGGTGGAAGACTTGGGACCATCCAGGATCTGGGCCACAGAGCTGCAGGGGCTGATCCTTTCCCTCTTAACTGGAGCTTATGAGGGTGGTGAGCACACTAACACTTAGCCTAATGGCTCATTACATCTTAGTTGTCTTTTGTGGGTGTTAGCAAATATTTTTAACCTGTGCATATCCTGCTTACAGAGTCCTTTTGCAGCTGGCTCAAGATACCAGAGGAAACTGACCCAAACACTCCACAGAACTGCTTAAGCCAAGGCTGGCTTGGCAGCAAAATCATTACAGATGATCAGCCTAGAGGTAATGATGCTGATATCCACAGTGTATAAGATTCTTTGCTATAAACAGTCTAAAAAGAGAGAAAAATATAGTGACAGATGCTCTATACACAAGCATATGTCTCAGCCGTCTTGAAAAGGTTTTTCCCATCCAGACAGAATATAATTTCTTTGGTTTATACACAAATTAAGCTCTTGATCTGTGTTAGTTCCTAGGAGTGCTCAACTCTCTCCACTGACTACAGAACAAAGACAACATGGGCTTTCTGCACCTACAGCTGGTGTCTGAAAGTCCCCCAATTCTATCCCTGGTTTACAGAGAAATAACAGCCAGTCATACGTAAGAGCAAGTAATAGACATTTCTCCACAAATTGAGCACAATTGGCTTCAAAAACATTTGCACATCTTCACCAAGCACATCCCCTTCTCCACTTTCACAAATAACACTCCAAAAATTCAGACAGCAAACAGGAGTGGGGAAGGAAAAAACCCCAACATTTTTCAAGTACTGTTCTATGTTACTGTTTCTCCTGTTTTCCCGGACATATCAGGCACTACTGATTTGATACATCACTGCTCCAATCCCATAAGACAGTTCCTACATTCTTTGCTTCTATGAAGAACTAGAAAGGAAATTTTAAATTAAAACAGCTTTAATTAAACAGTGAAATCTAGGTGAACAGAAAGCAAACTAGTTTACACCTTCTGTACTACTGGTAACAGCTAAAACACTTAACTCACTGCAGCATAGAAATAATTAGAATAATTCAATACTTTTGAAAAAAAATACAAAACAGTTACCTCAAGAAGTGTTTCATGGTGACGGTTTGGTTTGTGTTGCTGGAGCTGTAATCTATTGATCACTGATGACCTCTTCTTTGCAGGTGATATCAAAGCTGTATAAATAGAATTGAGATGTATTTACTAACAGGAAAAAACAAGCAGTAGTTGATTTTTCTAAATTGCTCTTGAAACAAACATCTATGGAAACACATAAGAAAGATATTAAGAAATCTCATGTCAGTAAAAACAAAATTAAAAAGCATAATTTGTTTCCACTCTTCAGCCAAAGCACTTACTTTGACCAGACTATACTATCCATGTCTCTTTTCAGAAAAGTAAAATATTTGACTAAGAGCACAGAATAGAGAAAGCTTGAAGAAAGATATAGACAATTTCAAACACCTCTTGTGTTCTTCAAACATGTCTGGTTCACAGCAGCTCCCAAGCAGCAGTTTCAAGAGACACTCGGCTCGCTCTGCTGTTAAAAGTCCTCTCTTCCCCAGAATTTGCAACAGCACTTGGAGACCTTGGGTAAAAGTAGCATGTAAGCAAAGAGCTACTACTGGGTTCTGATTTAATTCACTATAGGAGATGTCAGGTAATCAGCTTTCCTGGTGACCAACTTTATTTTAAGACCTCATATGTATCATTTAATAGATACTGCTGACCAGGTTGCCCATCCGTTCTGACATCTGGTGTCCTACAGTTAATTTTCATTATGATCACCATTGAGTTCCATTAGAGGAGAGGAACAGGAATAATTCAGGAAGAAACATCATAAATATAACCCTGCCCATGTACTGCAGACTCTCACCTCTTTACTTCAGGTTTCTAAAATGGAGTATTGACATACAAGCGATATTTGACTAAGAGATGCAGACTTCTCAGATTACTGTACTTCATATCATGTAAAAGGCTGTAAAACATCTTTGCTTGCTGCCAGAAAACAGAGTACTATTACACATCTGCTATTGGGACAGCTTAATCCAACACTTAAAGGGAACAAGATCACACTTTCAAGCTCTGCACTAGCACAAACCACACACAAAGGCCTGAATGAAAGCTGCACTATTAAGAAATCATTTAAGAGTCCATTTTTCATTAGCGCTGCATGCAGCATGCTGAAAAGTACCTGAAGGCCTTCAAAGTCTGGCCTCTTGTCACAAAGTTGTAAATCTAGAGAACCTCAAATATATTTTCTTTTGCAGGACCTACCAGCACCGATAGGATAAAAATCTTATTACCCTACATTGTCCTCATATTATTTCCCTTTTGTTAACTTACATTATGCTGTTGCCTGCTGACAGGAACAGAACAAGCATTTAAGTTCAGAAAAATGCAGCTATCTTGTTGGATTACATCACACACAGCTTGCTAAAAATATATAATCCCTGAACTGCGAAAGCTTCATTCATTTATATTGGTTTTGACTGGCTGAATCATGTTGCTGTCCCCTGAATACAGTTGAAATTGGTGCTGGCTGCAGTGACACCTGCTTGCAAGGACAGGGATGCTAACATCAAACTCTGGTTCATTAATGAACACAGTAGGCAGGCTCCTAACGCTTCCCGCTAGAGCTTTTGATAGGTCTTTGACAACAGCAAGCACAGGAGATAGGCAAAAACTGGAAGGGATGTAACCCGCTCCCCTTCTCCAGTCTAATAATTTGTTGTTTAAAAGATACAGTTTGTGAAAGATTCTCACAGCTGAGTCTCAGCTTTTTAGCATCAACTTGAACAATGGAAGCTTCACCACAATATTTGACCCATAAGGGCAGCAGTGTAAGGAACACGACAGAAGTGCCAGGAGCTGTCACATCAACCCCCTCTAAAAGTGTGTGGTGGCCTCAGCCTCTGAGGTCAGCTCATTCTTGATTCTGATCAAGGTCCTTGCTGAAAATGATGCTGCTTCTTTACTACTGCTTTAAAGGGAGGAGAAGTTCCACTTGCCTGAACTCCAGAATTGGCTCATCCAAGTGTGGCATGGTAGGAGCTTCAAGATACTCTCCCTTCAAGAACAGTTACCAGCTACAGCCAATTATAAATTTGTTTTGACTGCTCATTAAAAATTAGACTGTTTCAAAAACTGTACTTTAAGAAGTCAACATTGCTGTTCATAAACCCCTGCCTTCTACCCAGAAAGCTAAACTCAAAGGAAGGTCCTTGGTTGCAAAGAAAAAGCATAACTAACACAACAAGCATTGCAAGTGGTTAAAAGTGCCAATTTTGGATCTCTTTAAAAGCCCACCCTTGGAATCACAGGAATAATTCTTGTTGCTCTCTCCCTTTTAATTAAAAACGGGGCAGGGGGGAAGTCACCAGCAAGAAATTTTATAGCTGAAGTCCTGATGTCACAGAAGGCAACATCAAAGCCCTCCAGCTTGGAGAGGAACAGTTCACCCTGCAGGCTTCAACAGCTAGTCCCCTACAGCACAGGCCCAGCCAATAACTCGGGCCACAGAAAGGCTATGGCCTTAAAAGCAGTTTCCTCCACCAGCGCACAAAACAAATTCCACCTGACTCTACCAAGAAGGTTTTCAAGACCTAGAGGTGAGACTTCCAGCCCAAACAAAAGTACAGACAGTCTGTGCTGCTGTCTTGGTTCATAAGGTAAAAAGTTTACTTCAATGTCTGGCAGCCAGGCTTTGTAAATGCCATCATCTGCTAAGTACAGGCATAGAAATTATTGCCATGCTCCGGGATTCTTGCAGTGATTCACTGATGTGGATGTCGTGGCTTGGGCTGGGCTGGCCACCTGGGTGGTTCTGTTCTACCTCAAACCAGAGCAGTTGACACACATGGCATTAACCCATTGACATCCAGGCTAGACTGGGAAGCCAAATCAGAAGGCAAGAATTTACAGTCATCTTCAAACGAGTAGGACTGTAGGGCAGCATTCCCCATTTCCATATACACAGTTTATATAAGTGGTCCTCTAGGGCACTTCAGTAAAGATTTTCTGTGAAGAAAACAGTGTTTAAACTCTAAAAAGTTTGTTACCACAATTCACAGCTGAGTAAGTTCAACTATTCATTAGCCTGTAGAGCCCCAAGACCTAATAAGGCGGGTCTAGAGGAGGGCCACAAAAATGATCAGAGGGATGAAGCACCTCTCCTCTGAGGACAGGTTGAGAGAGTTGGGGTTATTTAGCCAGAAGAAGAGAAGACTCCAGGGAGACCTTACAGAAGCCTTTCAGTACTTAAAGGGGGCCTGCAGGAAAGATAGGGACAAGCCTTTTAGCAGGGCCTGTTGCAAAAGTACAAAGTTTTAAACTAAAAGAGGGTAGATTTAGACTAAATAGGAGGAAGAAGTTTTTTACCATGTGGGTGCCGAAACACTGGAACAGGTTGCCCAGAGAGGTGGTAGATGCCCCATCCGTGGAAACATTGAAGGTCAGGTTGGACGAGGCTGTGAGCAATCTGATCTAGTTGAAGATGTCCCTGCTCGTTGCAGGGGTGTTGGACTAAGTGACCTTTAAAGGTCCCTTCCAACCCAAACTATTCTATGATTCTAATTTCTGCCAACCTCTTTTCATCTCAAAACATAATAGATTTCTTTTAAGTGAAAAAAAGAAATAAAATCCCATACAAAATAAACTAGTACTCTTATTTTACTTCCAGTAAAGTTGTTACAGCATCTCAGTCGACAAGATGAGCAGCTATAGCTTTGGACGATATTTACATCATTCCAGAGTTTGCCTGAAAAGTTTCAGTCAATTGCCATTAGATGTGCTTCGAAAAAAAAAAAAAAAGCATTTGTGGTCAGGGAGAGGGACTTTACTTACAGCCTCCTGTTTTCTTAAGGAAAGATTTTCCTTAGCAAGTTGAATGTCTGTAGATCAGGAAGGTTTTCAAGGTCCATTTGTGGGAAAGGAAGACACATATGAGAAAAAGATTTCTACAGGTGATAGATAATCAGGGTAATGAATGTTTGTGAGCTTGAAAGAAAGAGCACAACAATTATACAATTTAGTTGAGAATCTGACAGCGGTTATGGATTTGGAGAGACAAATACAAGTGTCTGAAGACTCAACTTCCTGCACTTTTGAAACACCACTTTTGTCAGAAAGTGCCAGACTTACAGCAGGATGCCCAGATCCAGCAGGCACACAGTGGGGAGCAGCCTGTTGGCCACAGCACCCACCCACTGCTCTGAGACCTTGAGTTGGCACTTTTACATGGTTTCACTCATGTGAACTTATAGCTGTGTTTTTCTCCAGCCTAAGAAAGTGTTCCAGCTTTAAGTTACACATACTCACATTTTCTCCCTGAGGAACCTGTAAGACACTTCCCCTCTTCTCCTTTTACAGGCACCTTTTCAGCCTTTTCCAATTTTAAATCATGCAGCTGGACTAAGGCTAAAGATGAGTACAATTGACTTTATTAGCTATCTTTCATTAATTCCACTGAAGTAGCTTACACCAACAACACAGATCCACCACTGAAAACCTCTTGGCCAAGTGTTTCAAGTCTGCCCTTTGGCATGAAGAGACTCATGTTCCAAGGCTCTAGGATTGAGGATGACAGAGCAAGGACACAGTTTGGATCTCTCTTATGCTCGAGTTTCTCAGCTTGCAGGATTTTATCCCATACCACACCACTTAAAATCAACCTCCTCCTCCCTTCACCAACATACCCATTCACTGCCAATTGTTTCATCCAGTTTATCTTAAACCAGACAGCAGTTTCCCCTCCCCAAACTAGCTGCAGCTTTTCTTGGAAGAGAAGCAGTACTACTGCAGTCACATAGAACAGCAAAACTATTGCAAGATCCATCTCAAAATATAAATGAAGTTTTCCTTAAATAAATATTAGCTATTTGAATTCTTGTGACCCTATGATCTTTTAAGTAAAATAGCAAAACATGCATCAATCTGAAAGGTTAACAGTTGCTGAAGGCTGAAAGGAGTCAAGAATAAGCCTTAAAAGTCACCTCTTTATCTGAAGCTGAGGGTTTATTTTGTCTTTAAGAAAGCTGCAGATACAGCTGAGGAAAAGAGTTGTGTTATTTAATAGAAATAAGCATATTTGCAGAGTAAAATATAAAGAAAAGGTAGTTTTCTTCACAATGTTTGTCTTGCAAGCTAATGACTCACCTGGCATATTGCAAACATTTTTAGAAGGTTTATATTCTAATTATAAAGAAAAAATAGCTGTGCTGAAGAGACAAATCACCAGAACCATTAAGATGAGCAGCCTGAATATAGGACTTTGTTTATGTGGATCATTAGATTATAGTTCATCCAAATGTTCCTCCTCACAAAAAAAGAGAAAGGACATATGTTTGAAGTAGAAGGCAGTAATTGCATCAGTCATCTTGAGTGCCGAGGGGGGGGGAATAAAAATCATTCATTCATTTTTAGGTTTAGTTGTTACAGTTTCAAAGTAGGTTCTTCCGAGCTGAATGCCACCAACTATCATCATGATGCTGACTTCAGGTTGCAACTTTTCTTTCCAGTAGCATCCTGGGTTGCCACCTATCTCTTATTCACCTCAAAAGCCTACGTGTATTTATTTGTGAGGGACAATCTTGAGCCCTATGTCACCAAAAGTGTTTTGATACTGTATATGCTACTTTTTTTGCTGATGGAAACGTTAATGCTTCTTTATCCTGAACACCGATCTGTGGTAACTAGAATCT
This sequence comes from Burhinus oedicnemus, assembly GCA_008921705.1. Classification (NCBI taxonomy): domain Eukaryota; kingdom Metazoa; phylum Chordata; class Aves; order Charadriiformes; family Burhinidae; genus Burhinus; species Burhinus oedicnemus. The sequence continues at coordinate 2,355,972 of VFFE01009189.1, read as the reverse complement.
GAAAGGGGAAGAATAGCTGATATACGTTATGAGATGTCCCTTGAGGGCCTGGTGGATAGTGAGCTGGCCACAAGCCAGCAGTATGCAGACAACAAGCACCCTGGGCTGCATGAACACAAGCAGAACCAGCAAGTGGATTGAGGGAAGGGATTATTTTCCTCTACTCAGCACTCTTTGGACCACATTTAGACACTGCCTAGGTTTGGGCCCCAGAAATATACAAAAGACACCAGTAAATTGGAGCGAGTTAAGTAGAGGCCACTGAGATGATGGGGGAGAGGCTGGGGGAGATGGGCTTGTTCAGCCCAGGGCAGAGACAGTTTTGGGGGGACCTAACAGCACCTCCACTGCGTATGGGGAGGTCATCGAGAAGTCTTAGATGGACCCTTCACAGCAGTGCAGGGCAGGAAGGTGAAAAACAACATGCATAAACTTAAAACAGGAGAAGTTCAGCCTGGATATAAAGTGACAATTTTTCCCCAAGAAGACAGACAGGCAGTGGCACAAGGCTGGCCAGAGAGGTTGTGCAGTCTCCATCCTTTAAGGTTTCAACTGAATGAAGCCCTGAGAAGCCTGACCTCAGAGCTGACCCTGCTGTGTGCAGGAGGTTGGGCTGGAGCCCCTCTGAAGTCCCTCCCAGCCTTTGATTCTCTGCTTCCCCACAGTCACTCTTAGTGGGAGATCTCAGATATCCTGAGTTACACTCAAGTACTCTATACAACAGACAGGGTGCCCAAGTCCTTGCTGTTTTATTCATTTAAGAGCTACCAGTTTCTCACTAAAATCCTTTATAGTTTGCAGTGTTTCCCATGAAACAAGCTTAGCTTGAGGATGGAACAAGACTACTCCCTCTACCTCATCTCTCCCCACTGCTCCCACCCAAAAGCCTCAACCACTCAATTTGACCATAAACAGGTCATTTTAAGGGACCTACAATTCAAGAATAAAAGTCCACAGGAGTTCTGTCAGTGTCAATATAACACATAAAAACCCTAAATACAAATAAAACCCCAACGACTCCAGGACTGCAGTTTGGCCAAGCCATACTAATTCTCAGCAAGTATCGTTTATCACGTCATCCCATGGAATAGACACAAACCTACTTGCGCCTTCCAACTTGCATTCATGCCCAAGGTGGAATAAAAGTCACTTAAAAATGTATTTAAAAACACAGTAAAAACAGAGGATCTTTGACCATCTTAACTGAAGCATAGTCATTTACAGGTCTTTGAATGTTATAGCAAGAACAGTCCGTAGACGTCTTCAACTCAGAACACATCCTGGGAAACAGCTCTATTGCCGAAAAGGCTCTCAGGAACAAGTTGCCTCAAACCTCAGTTCTGTGGAGTTCAAAAGCACTTTGTGCTGGCTCAGAAGTGGCTTTGCCCGACACCAACAGATGTAGCCACCAGCAGGACCCACCTCAAAGATCAACAGTGGATGCATGTTTTGTGTGAGCTTGGTTTCCCATCTCGGTACAAAAGGGTATTTTAATTTCTGTGTGCTGAAGATGAGGCTGTATTCAACTTCAAGTGTTCTTTAGAATAAAGTCTTGGAACAAAATGTCACACTTGATTGATGAAGCTAATAAGCAAGACTTGACTTCAGTCACACTGTCACGGGTAATAAGATTTTTTCCTCTCCTAATCTCCATCACATACTGACATTTTATGTTTTTGTGTATCACTAGAAGAATGAGCAAAAGGCTAGACATAAGTCGAAACTCACTGAATTTTAGTCCTATCTAAAAGAGTCTGTGAGCATGAGCACATACAACACAATTAAGCAACACAAAGAAAGATTGCTGAATAAAAGCTTAAAATCACAGCAGAGTTGGAGGCGTGAGAGAACACAAAAAAACCCTTCCTCCAAGCCATGGAACAGTGCTTTGAAAATCTAATTCTGTAGCCCTAACTTAGTGCTTCACTTCAGTCCTTTACTGCCTTTTTAAAGTGGTAAATAGCATCACAGATATAAGACAGAAACAAGGAAGCATCAAGAGGGTGTTACAATACCCGTAAAAGACAGTCATGTAGGACTGCATTTCAAATCTCACATGGCAAGTTACTTTTAACACCATCCAGTTCAGCCTATACACTGCAATTCCTCAGTAGATCTTTGCTTCAGTGATAACCCGCAGTTTGATGAAGATAACATCAAACCAAAACTCAGCATTGTAGAAGCATCTCCACATTTCATTGTTGATCTCTGCCCTTTAAAGGAAAAATGCTATGGATCTGTACCTGACTTTTTAAAGCAAACTAAATCCCAAAAATTCAACAAAGGAGACGTACATTCATACAGACATATTCTGCACACAGAACTGTGGCAATAATCTACTTTTACCAATTTCTATTTACTCTGCTCTATTACAATGTTGAAAGATGTTGAGGACAAAATTATATGAAGTCACTTCAGGTCACCGGTGAAGACTTCATCGGGTACATTCTGCTTCTAATACTATATACGAAGTTAAAGAGCAGAGGAAGCTCTCCACACCCCAGAGCACTGTAAACTTCTAGAAACGTAATCAGATGCTTAACTTCAACAGGAATCAAAATGTCCAAGTGTTGTCTCTGTCTATGTTTCCACCCTTAAAAAGCCTACTTTACTTATTGAAGAAAGTATATTTCATCCAGAAGAGGCCCAAGGAAATGATATATCAGCTAAAAATGAAGTCTCACGCTTGAAAACAGCCCTCAGTCCACAGCAACTTCTCCCTCACGCCTTCGTGCATTATAAAAAGGCATCATTTTTAGCCGCTTCTCATGAACTATCACTTGACCACTGATGAGTTCACCCAGGAGAACAACAGCATCATCCGAGTGGCTTGTGTGTGCCTACGTGGTTTGCAGTGCAATGTTTCTGGCCTACTTGCTCCATTTCCAGACATATTTTACAACAGCTTGTACTGCAGGGAAGTCTGTTCTAAATAAAACATCACACTTTGTAGCAACATTCCTTTAAGTTTAGAATAAATCCTACAAGACCGGATGCGTAAAATCCAAAGAGGCTGCTTGGTTAGCTCCCAGACTAATTACTGCAGAAGCTCCATGGAAAAATCCCAAAGTGACTATTTCCAAAAGTGAATGACTGATGCTCTTTTGCCTTCCCTTCTTGGTTTCTACCTCATTGCCTAGATGAGAGGAGGGTACAAAGTAAAAGGCAAAGATGAAGTATTCACTTACTACCAAAATTAACTGAAGTCTAGATTTGCTTTAGAGCCCTACCAATTCCCAACACACATTAGTTTATGGGGAAGAAACCTCATCCTGTTAACGGGTCACATGCAGATCTGCAACATCAATAGAATTACACCAGAGATGCTTGCTCTGTCCTTTCCCCTACCTTTCCAACATCTGTTGTATTTGCTTGGACTAGGTACAGTTAATTCAGCTGTGAGATCAATACAACCTCACACCAAGCATCAGCCTGAAAGCATGCAGAACTAAGGACTTTCATATTTATTTTGTTAACTGACACACACACACACACACAAAAAAAAAAAAAAAAAAAAAAAAAAAGACAAGAACACCAGATGCGTCAGGACAAAGGCCAGACAATGCTTTCAGGCTAGAGGAGCATAAAGCAATTGATTTACTCAGGAACTTGGTGAAGGTCAGACAAAATTCATACTGATCTAACAGAAAATTGTTCCATGCGGTGCCCAGGTTTCCCATCACTGCATCCAGATTACTTTGGCATGCAAGCAACAACTTTTCCATGGAGCTCTCCAAGACAGACACAGAAAAGTAGGGCGCGTAAGAGTTTCTGCATGTCCTTCTATAATTTTACAGACGCACTGTTCCCTACAACAGAGTTCAAGGCGAATGACCTTCCATGCAGTAAGACAGTTAGATGATGTCATGAAGCACCACATTTGTGAAACTGAGCATCCTGTAGCAAGTGTTGTGCACCAGCTGTTAGCTGCCTGAGGTCCTGCAATCTGCAGAGGGACTGCAATAAATGAGTAACACACTTAACCTGCAGTCAAGAGGACTAAAAATCCCACTGCAATTTTTTTTGCAAACTCCATGGCCTACTATTTCATCTCCTGTTTGCTGCTCAGTGAGATGTTCTGCATCCCAAGGGGCACGAAACCAGGACAGCTCCAAGTACATGACCTTACTGGAAGTTCTGATTATCTGCTTGCTGCCCAAAAGAACATTTGCAGGGTAGATTGCTCTGGTTTTACCAGTGTCTGGGGTGAGAAAAAGTGGAAGAAAGAATTTATTTGCCCATGGAAACCAGAAAGTTTTCTTAAGTTGTTGCAATAAATATTGCAAACTCCATGCTTTGGTTGAAACAGGTTTAAGCCCTTCTTTAGAGAAAAGTTTTGAACGGTAACATGGTTTAAAAAAATAAAATAAAATAAAATCATCACTTTAGGGGCATATTCCCAAGTCTGTTGTTGAGACAGGACTTTGTACCGGCAGCTACCAGTTAACTCTTCAACTTGAAGATTCACATGTATCTTATCAAATTTTAGTTTCTATTAACAAGGATTGTGAACAACTGTAAAAGGACTGCATTTAGACTCACTTCACTCTTCTGTAGCTTAAGCTAACTCCAACCAGCACCAAAATCAAGCGCTCCTTCTACAAGTAGTGGAGAAAGAAAGCTAGGATGGAGTTTGGTGTCAGGGACAGTCACAGCAAGGAGACATACAGTAACACAAACACTCCTCTATCATGACAAAGCAAAAGGAAAAAGTGATGAAGATCTGCAAAAGGAAAAGATGGACAGAATAGTTTGAAAGTCAATAAAGTTATACGAGCTGGTAAGCAAGACTGATGAAACACACTTCCAGGCATGGCCCAGGAACCATCCTCCTGTGGTAATTGCACAAGATGTCCTTTCTCAACCAAGTAGGAAAAAAAAGTCAGTGGCAAGGAAAGTGTGACCTGCCATGGTGCTCGCCTTCCCTCTGCCACTTCCTGTTCAGTCTTACCGGGCGCCTGCTTTCTTTTAGGTGCTCACTCTCAGATAGAAAAGGATGCTGGCAGAGATTTGATAGCAGAACATTGGAAAGGGTGGAGAAGACAACGTGTGAAGAGAAGAGAAAGAAGAGACACGAAGACCATTGGAAACTGTTCCTGCAACACCATTACCGAGGGGGAAGAAGAACAAAATAGAGCCAGGAAGAATACAAACTAGGACAGGATGACTGGCAGCACTGCCATAACACACTTATTCTTAACACAATGCAACGCTGAAAGCTGTAGTCCCTCAGCATCTCTTTCTACTCAGAATAGTGGGGCATACATTTTTTATAGTCCTTCTTTTTACCTCATAAATGTAAAGCCATAGTTTGAAAAACTTAAAAAGAAAATAAGTAAAACAAGTTTCCTCAATGTTCGCCGCAGATACACCCATAATAATTCAGTCATATGAACTTATCTCATCCTTGAAATGGTAACTTGTAGGACACAGCACAACACATAGACCCAAATTTTCTCCAGATTCGGTGGGTTGGTTGTTTTCAGTGGGTTTTTTTGTTGTTGTTGTTTGGTTGTTTTTTGGACTAGACAGTGACCACAATCTCATCTTTTGTGCTTAGATCTAGTCCCAAATTGCATGGTTTGCATATGATGTTAACTGCATGTGATGTTAACTGCATGCATAAGAGCAAGAGCACTCCACCTGGCTCATGCTGTGCCACTCAACTTTTCCTCTGGAAGAAAAATATCCCTCAGAGTTTCAAATATTGATTGCATTCCAGGGATTAAGGGTGGTTGGGAAGAAAACCAACTCCAGCTAAAATAGCCTATAGTATAAGTAAAAAACCTAATGCTGAAACATTTTTCCCTTCCAAAGGGAAACCTCAGTCCAGCAGTTCTTGGGCATCTCATTCGCATATAGATGCCTAAAGACTCCAAAGATGTTGTATAAAAACAAAAAGCCCTGACCCAAAACACTTGTACTGTAGCTGGTCAGGACAAACAAGATTGAAAGAACACTATCATCTCAGATCCTTGGAGATATCATTGTGGTCCCCCTCCAAAGAGTTAGGGCAGATTGCATGGCCTTTTCTTGATTTGTGCCCAGGGTATGTCCTGTTTTCCGTTTCTTCCTCTGGGAGCACCATCTCTCCTCTCCCTTCCTCAAACGGTTCATAAAGAACTCCTCTTTTCCTCCTTCAATCCATCTGTTCTCCTCAGGCTGCCTTAAAACCGACAGTGTGAAGGCCTAGCAAGCCCAAATTAAGAAAACCCACATTGATCTTAGTGTTTCAGAGGCACAACCTGCTTGATGGCACACATCCAAGCCAATGTTGATATGGATGTGGCTTTGTGAAAGCAGAGTGGGAGAGGGAATAAGAGACTTGCTCTTATAACTGCCTACCAGAGCTATGGAAGAGGACTACAGCTTCCATGACCACAGGACTGCTTTGTACTAAGGTGCTCAATTCCTATCACCTGCGTGCTCACCTGATTGTGCAAGTATTATCAGTGCAGTAACAAATTGTTCAGGTTTGAAGGGACCTTTAAAGGTCACCTAGTCCAACCTCCATTGCTACACCACTGACAAGTCTCAATACCTGAAGCATCCTGGAGGACAACGAAAGGCAGGGATTTACTTTTGGTTTTAAAGATATAACTAAGACTACTAAAAAAAAAAAAAAGCACTGGCAAAACTTCTGTTTGTTATCTGTGCAATCTGGAACTGGCCACAGGAGCCCTTGCTCAATATGCTGATCCCAGTAGCATCACAATTTTGGGGTCCTGTGAAACTTATCAGTTCACTTCTGGCAGGCTCAGACACAGGCACACAATATGGTCTTGTGTGGCAGATGGTACACCCGCTAAGGAATAACTCTTATGTTTGTAAGATGATAGCCAGTTGTACACAGTCCTAAATAAGCATTCTTTACAGAAACAGCCTTTCTTCGTTATGCATCTTCTGAAGACATCAGTTAACTGAGCGGATTAGCAGCACGATACAGGGAGCTGCGGAGACAGGACCTCGTGTAACTAGTTTTCTTGATTTTGGTCCTGTCCCTTAATCTCTCTGGTTGAGCATCCTTCCCTGGAGAAGCAAAATACATACCTACCCCAGGAGCTACAGCTACATCAGTGCATAGCACAGGCCAACAGAAGTGGCCTGGCCGAGGGAAAAAAATGGTGCCAAGCATTTGAAATTAAAACTACATATATAGGGTGGAAGGCTGTTTTGTTTTTAAACAAAACACCCAATACAGATGCTGCAGTAGCTCAGCCTGGTCCCTGGGACTGAATGCCAGGTTGCAGTTGATGTGCTCCCAAAGCAGATCCTCCCATTTCTCAGGTGCTCCAAGACTAGTCCACAAAGTGAGCTGAAGAATAAAAAGGCAGGGACAGCTGGAACATTTGCTTCAAAACCATGCTCTCTGCTTCAGCAAAACCATTAGTGTAGACATGTATATTATGACTAAAAATGCCTGTGAAGTAATTCTAGGTACAATATCACCAGAGAGGGGAGAGCTCACAGGTATGTGCAGTTTCCTATAGACACAGTCATGAGGACCACGGTATCCTGTACCTCCTAAATCTGCCCTAACAAGTTGCAGCTTCACCTGCTCAATTTGCCGGTTGTTTTCGATTCCAGTCTTTGCACCTCCTGTATTTCTCCTGTTCTCCAGGCTCCTCTGTACATCTGTGACAGTAGCTGGCTGAACCAGAATGGAGCGCTCAGCCTGAGGATCTGCAGACAGATTAGGACATGTTAAAAACACTACATCCAAGCACTTGGTTCCACTTAGGTACTATACCTACTGTAAGTGCTGGAAACTATCTTCTTGAAGGGCCTCTCAGCTGTAACAGAAAGCTGACACGTTTGCTCACATTTTGCAGGGGAGTGGGACACAGGACTCCAGAACAAACCACCAGAAGGCTTTGAAGCTAACAAACTTGGGGTGGGGGGTGGGGGGTGTTCTTCATTGGTTTTATGCTAAAGTGGATGAGAACTGCTCGCTCAATTCCAGCTGAGAGGTATCTTAAGAAATCAATATCTTTCACGTGAGACTCAGTAATTGACTGGGAGTGCTCCGAGAGCAGGACTCCTGGTTTTGTTTCATTGGGAGAATTCAGGTCTCTGGTAGCAAGACTGCTCTGAGACTTGAACCAGCACAAGGCAACTGGAGAAGGTCTCCAGAGGACGTGTCCGATACTCAAGCTGGATGTCAGCCAAATTGCTAGTGTAAACATATCCAGAATTTGTTTCAAGGCAAAGTCGTACAGGTCAGTTTACCAGTAAAACGCTTGCTTTGCCTTGAAAAGGAGGAGTGCGCACACAGTCCCGTGTACACTGAGAAGTGACTCAGGAAGCTGCTCCTGCAGCCTCTGCTGTCAGACTCCTCTTTCCACCACCTGGCAGGAACAAGAAGCGTTTCCACATCGGGCTCAGGCTTGGCAAATGCTGCGGCGCAGCACAGCTCAGCACTCAAGCTCGTGTTACGTGGATGCTGAGGATGCTAAGCCCGAAGCATAGCCTCAGTCCTGCACTATCGCAACCATTCTCCGCATCTCTTTACATCAGTCTCATTTTTCATTTTATTTTTCCTTACTTTATCCTTCTTTCCTGGTTGGAATCTCACCACCTGGCTTCTTTCCCAGTATTCCAGCAAACCCTACCCTCTGTAAAGGACTGGATTTTGCTCTTTCTGCCTCCTTCCCAAAGCCTGCATTCAAGAAGGGTAACAAATTTCATGCAGTCTTTTGGCCTACATCACAGAGCAAAAGATTTCAAAGGAATGTCAAATAAAACAAGCTTTCCAATCAAGAAGGCTGAGCAGATGTTCATAAAAAAATTTTTTTAAAAAAATAGAGTCTCATGAGCCAGAGGACATTAAATCCAACAAGATTCAATCTCCAGGCAGCCCAAGCTTGCTCTTCTTGCAATTTTGTGCTAACACATCAAATGACCCCTCGGGAAAAATAAAGCTTGCCTGGCTCTTGTATACCGCTTATGCCCTGTCTGTACAGCTAAACAGAATTTTTATTAACATTGGTTACAAGTGATCACACCTTAACTGTAAGTGCAAGTTCTCTGGACAGCTTTAAAATACAAGATGCTTTAAATACCAGCAGCATTCTGGAGCCCTACACACGCTAGCATTTGTGCAGCAGCGTTTTCTCTGCTTCCATCACCGCAAGCAGCAGCAAGACTCTGTTTGCACGGGGGAGATGATAGATAACAAAATAACCACCTAACGCAACATAGCCCCGAAGTTTCCCTGCTTAAGTATAGCTTAGCTCAAGGGGCTGTAATTCCCCAGCAAGAGTGACAGAAAGATATTTGATCAGAGGAAATTCCTGGGTTCACAAATGTCAGCACGGCTAATGTGATGCTGCCCCATGGCTAATAAAACCCTGTTTCAAGAGCCGAGCAGGCAAAGGATTCACAGACACTCTGGTTATATGCTTAGCTCTAGCAGGTTTGTAGACTAGCAGAACATGTTTTGCGTTACATCAGAGAATAACAATTTGTTAAATTTCCTGCTCGTTATGTTACATGATTTTTTTTCCATTGTTTAGGGCTTTCCTTGAAGTACATTTTGCTGGTTTTCCGTCTAGAGGGATACATACAGCATCTGATGCTGTCACATGATTTCACCCCTGAAAATCATAGGCTTTCTGTCTCCGAGCATCTATTAGGCTTGGTGATAAGTCAATTGCTACAGCAATGTGGTTTTGCATTAGTTCTAGCTGAAATACTGCTTAAAATGATACGCAAATTATGGGAATTGAAAAAGTCAAAAGATCTGTCTAGATGTAACTCTACCTGTTTGGTCTGGAAATGCCATGGTCCACATTTTTTAAGAAAGTCAGAGAAGAGCAGGCTCTCCTTAGAATCAGTACTTGCGCCTTGCCAAAAATGCTAAATAGACATAAGTATGCGACACCTACCAAATTACTGCACGTAACAAGTCCTTTGCTGTTCTCATCTTAGGGAGACGAGATGTTCTTATCACAAGCACACTCAACTGCTTCAACTGTTCAAGGCTCTACCAGTACAAAATTATGCTCTTTAAAAATGCATAACGAAGCAAACAGTAAGCTGGCCGTAGCGCATAGGGATGATGCAGGATTTAAGAGATGCCATTTCTTCTATTCTATTTCATTTTAGGATAAATCAGGGTGGGAGGGGCAGAAGAGAAAAGAATGAAAACCTAGATTTACTAAAGCATGCAAGCCACAAAACAAATTTCTTTCAGTTTCTAAAATGGCTCCTTTGTTTCAAACGCCTTTGTCACAAAAAACAGCTTGTTGTGATCTGACTGTTGAGTTGACTGAATTGGGACAAAGGTGTTGTACGTGTGTCGTCCCCCCACTCCCCCCCCACCTCCCGCTCCCATTCTCACATACACTTCAGCTACTCTCTTTTTAGCCATTTTCTTGGAAATGGTAAGAAAAGCTGAAACGGCGAGGACAAAGAGAAACATAAAAGACCACAGACATCAATCCTAGAGTTAAACTCAGGAGCAAGTGTAACTTCAATACACAATGACCATGCGGGGGGATGAAGGGGAAGCATGAAAGAAAAGAGTGCCATGAAAAAAAAAATAAAAATTAAAAATTTATCATTATCACGTCCACACGTCGCTGTAACTGAAGCCCACAGACCTCAGGGTTGCTGCGCGCCGCGGCGACGGGGCAGCCAGGCCGGCGGTCCCCTGCGCAGGGCGCGGAGCACACTGCGGAGCCGCAGAGCCGTGCGCCGGCTGCCGCCCAGCGCCGGCCTCCTCCAGCCGCCCCTGCCCGAATTACAGAGGGAGGCGTTTAAAAAAAAATTAAAAAAATTAAAAAAAAATAAAAAAATTAAATTAACAACAACAACAAAAAAAAAAACCCAACAACCAAATACGCAAACCACCCAGCGTCCCCGCAGTTTCCTTACGCCGCAAGGTCTTCCCGGCCAGAGTCCCGCATTCGAAGGGGCAAAACTTCGCTCCCACCGCCGGGCGGAGGAGGTGGGGGGGGACGGTAGGAGGGACAGCGCAGGGGGGCTGCGATGCGATGCCCGGAGCCGCCTCCCGTCGCTAGGCGACCCGCGGGGCCGCCGGTAAAGCCCGCCGCCACCGTGCACTCACCGCTCCGCGCCGCTACATCGCCGTGGCGCGGCGCAGCCGCCGTCCCGGGCCGTCCTTCTTCGGCGGGCGGGTGCGGTGCTGCCGCGATCTGGGTCACCCGGCGAAGGTGAGGAGGAGGAGGAGAAGGAGGAAGGCGGGTGGCGGTGCCGCCTACTGGTGAACGCGGGGGGAGGCTGCGACGGGGACCGAGCCCGCCCCGCGGGGAGGGGAAGGGGCCGGGGACCGCGGGCAACCGGCCCCGGATGCACCTTTCCACATTGGCATCCTCCCATCAGACTGCAGCTTTACTACCTCAGCTCTTATTTGCCTCACGTTTTGCACACTGAAGTAAGCTTTCATGCTTAATTCCATGCATCAATGTAACTAGAAAAGTAGGGTTTTTTCCCTCCGGTCTCCTGCATTACAGCAGCGTTTAAAATCATTGAATGGTTTAGGTTGGAAGGGACCTTAAAGATCATCTAGCTCCAACGCCCCTGCCATGGCAAGGACACTTCCCACTAGACCAGGTTGCTCAAAGCCTCATCCAACCTGGCCTTGAACACTTCCAGGCATGGGGCCTCCACAGCTTCCCTGGGCAACCTGTTCTGTGCCACACCACCCTCACAGTGCAAAATTTCTTCCTCATATCTATTCTAAGTCTACCCTCTTCCAGCCTGAAGCCATTACCCGTCATCCTATGACTACATTTCTAATTACTATATCCCAATGATTTCTGTCCCCAACACACAGACCCTTGCTCTCAGTTCCCAAGATTGTCAGGAACTGTCATTACACTGAAGGAGCCACCACAGGGCACTACATCTCTGAATCCAGTAAACCCAGTACTGGCAAACTTTTCAGGGGCTTCAGGAAGAGTTATCCTTCCCAAACTAAGCTTGGGAAGAGAGTTGTGTGAGACAATTCATTCATAATTATGCATCATGAGCACAAAAAGCCAGATCCATGCTACAGAAGCAGCTTTACCTTCCCAGATGCCATACTCTTGTCCACAGCTGTGGAGGAATTTAAAATGTAAGCTGGAAAGGCTCATTGACTCTAGTCCCTTACTGTTATGGCAAATTTAGGGGATCAGACCATCAGGTTTGGAGTTCCCAGACAGCCTCCTGCCCGCTCTCTGGAATTCAGCAGCGGTACAGGGCTATACTGTAGCCATGCAGTGTCATTTCAGACTTGACTGGATTTTTACAAGCCCCTTGTTATCACATTGTAGTCCGATGTACCCATTCACTCGATATCTTGGGATGGAAGTTACTCAGATTACTCTGCCTCCTATGTTCAGCATCATTGTTCTTAGGGAAAGTTGAGGCAAAACAGTATGTTACAGCTAACAGGCCTGGATTAAAAAGATCTTTTGATTATAATCAGAGAACAATTTACTATGCTGTACTTCCTTTCTAACAGCATAGTTATTTTTAATTTATGGCAAATTAAAGAAACTGCATATTACAGCAGAAATATAGCCTGTCTTTAGACGTGGCAGTGAAAAACAGATTAGAAAAAAATAGATACAGGACCCCACCAGTTGAGCAATGTCACACTTTTCCAGCAATAGCTCATACAGCCCGCTGTGCGTAATAAAAACCAGCAAGGTCACCTGCATGATTAATTTCACGGTGGAAAGAAGGTGACAGAAGCAGCAAAACACCAGATAGCAACATACCTAGCTCAGATATTAGTGAAAAATCAAAAGCTCAAGTCCCTCATTATTTTGGATGGAAGCTCTTGTTGCACAATTTACTGATAAAGACAGGGCTGATAAAGAGCACACATGCCATGCCCTTGTGAAGAACCCAATGTGTTTTGACACCATCAGCACTCTTCTCAGAAGGCGTGCCACCCAAGCGTTATTAAATGCATCATAAAGAGTTACTTTTTAGTTAATGCTTTCATAGTATTACTTTCTTTTCATTTTAACAAATAACATTTTTCATTCTGTAACAATACAGATGGTGGTAGAAATACTTCAACTATACTTATATTCTTTTACTTAAAACGTACAAGAGAAAGAATATAGTTTACCTAACAATCCTAGTACTCCCAGAATAGTCTTAAAAGTTGTAGTAAGGAAAGAATAAAAACAAGCACCTCTGTTTATACAAGGAACTTTCTTACCTCAGTTTTCAAAATCTATAGTCCAGATTATCAATCTGTTTAGGTTTTACTCAGGATGAGACAGGCTACTCTCAGCATAAATGAAAACCTTCTCAGGCTGCTTTCAAATCCTCCTCAGCTGCCCTGGGCATCTGGGGACCCTTTTGCCAGCTGGGCATTATCAGGGTGTGATAAACCACACCCTCGTCTTTAGGCTGCTAGCGCTTTTCCTGAGAGCTGGGGATCAGCTGAAGTTTTTATTTTTTGTTTCTTGGTGTTTGATCTTCTGGCTCTATTAACCCAGGCATGATTTAAGAGACCATAATACATTAGGCAACTGGTGACAGTGCTGTGCATTTAAAATAAAATTGCTGTAATGAAAGCGTACTGCTAAGTATAATGATACTTGTGATATCAAAGGAACACTAGTGGATTAAGTACTGCAAGACCAGCTGCTGTGTTTCTTTATTACTTTCACTGAGCTGATCAAACTTTTTTGCTTGTGGGGCACAGCTTTGCATTAAAAAGGCTATACCTTTCTCCTAGTACTGGAGACACACGTAGTGTGTCTGGAACACGTCTCCCGGTACTCGAACACATGATGTGTGGTTTCGGTTTAAATGGCTATTTTTCCTTACTCCATAGGAAAAGGCATCACACCTCTTGTCATTTGGAAACCTGTATGTTTATATGAAACTGTACAGGATCCTGGTGTTAGACCTCTGTAAGAAATGACCAAACACTGGTATGCGGTGAAATGGAGCCTTTCCAAAGCCAGTAGCAAGCAGATGACAAAAAAATGCTGTAATTAGTGAGTCTGATGCTAACTACAGCTTTTGTCAAGATGTTCAGAGAAGAATCAAGCTCAGATTACCTTAGGTGTTAGGACGTCATCAAGCAAACACCCGGCTATGTCCTCTGGGAGGTGTTATATGGTCCAGGTGAACAGGACACAGGTTAAAGTGCAGATGGGAGGACAACATTTGTCTGAGTACAGCTTGTCACCATTCTGCACACGTGCATTTGGGGTGTAAGTTATTTGCTGAAAAAGAATTTCCATAAGGATCGTTGTAGGGGAGGAATCTGGAGTCTTGGAGGCTGCCAGTGGGAGTTGGAATCATGCGACAGGTATGTTAACTATTGCAAGCTCTTTAGCGAAAGGTGTCTATAGTAAATCAATTTCCAGCTGCTGGACTGTACTACGTATGCAGCTGCACAGGTGCTCCCAATACAGTTCTTACTCCTACATCAGCATAGCCAGAAACTTTTATACATCTGCCTGGAGCTTTATAGTTTACTTCTAATAAATAAATAAATAAGATATAAAAGATTAGGAAACAGGCCGTCTTGAGAATCCATGAGAATCTAGAAACAGAGTACTAAACATCTGTAGATTTGCTTATATATAAGAACTATTGCACTTTTGGAGCAATACTCATACTAGCATGAGTTAACATCTCTTTTATGTTTGATACTGCGCAAGATATGTACGAGCCATTTGTTTTTACTCTATATAATCATGTATATCCATGTTGGGATTTACTGGGTGGGATCTGGGGTTTGTAGTTCATTCCTCCCCCTTCCAAGCAGTAGTCTAGTAGTGAGCATGATCCCAAATTATGTGATGCAGTCAGGGATTCCCCTCTTTGGTCTCCATGTACATTCAAGTAGCTGCTGATTCCATTCCTAGGACAATGTCCTGTGTAGTTGATGGGTATATGGGGACTTCCCTGCAGATATCCTCCCCCCAAAATGCATTCCTACAACTGAGCTGCAGAACGCTACAGAAGTGTGTTACAAAGAACCATCCTGCTGCAGTGAAGAGAAGGATGGGGTGAGAAAATATATTTTCAATCTCTAACTTCTATAATTTTGTTCGCTTAAGAAATCTGGTTCCCCAAATTAAAAACTACTTTCTGGCTATGCCTGAGTACCTATTTCAAGTATCATAATGGTTTCATAATCAGTGTGGACAGAGATTTGAAGCATCACAATGATTATGAAACCATTGTGATGCTTCAAATCCCTGTCCACACTCTACTTTGAAATATTGAACAGCTGGCAATTCTTTGTGTCTACCTCAGGACAAACGTCAAATACAGAATTGTCCTGAGATGGTGTATTACATGGCTCTTGTGCACTGATATTATAGCAACTAAAGCAGTCTGCACACAGCCTTTATGACCATTTCTTAAACCTCTCTCCTAGTTATTTTGTTCATTTACAGTGCCATGCTTCGCTTCGCTCATATTCCTTTGACTGAAGATGCCGTAAATTTTAACACGGTAGACAATAACAAAAGCATGCAGATGATGATAACATGAGAGATGAAGTGTGTCAGGCTCGCTCATATAGCCTTTTGAGAGATGACAGCCAAGCGAAGCGGCCAGTATGCTCATTTAGTTTGCCCGTCTCTTGAAGCAAAGAATTTTGCCAGAGAGGACTTTGTCTACATATTAATTAAGAGCATTTAATATTATAATGTTTTAATTTAAGTAATTCTGTTTGATACATCTATATAAAGAGTAAAATAAAGTGATGTAGACGTGAATTTCAAATACTGTATGCTAACAACGCCTGCTTTTTTATCTTAATAAAAGTGAACAAACCTGAATATGCTGATTAACATCAGACTGTGTCCTAATCTTCTTCACTAAGATGTGTACCAACCACATTATGTCTGTGTGGAAAAGAACGATTTGCATTTGTGATAGAGAATTTCTTTGAAACCAATTTTGAACTAGGGGGAAAAAAAGGTGATGTGATCGTTTTTTATCTATTCTTCTTTTTGTTTATCCTCTGCCATTAATCAGGTCCATACTCTGAATGCATATGCTACATTTCATTCAAGGATTATAAAGTGTTACACAAACAATGATTCATGAAGATTCACAACCCTTGGCGAGTTGGGTAAATATTTATGTAAATGTCATACAGATTGGCAAACTGAGTCACAGAGAAGTGGTGTTTGTAAAAAAATTTCCACTAACTTTGGATGCATCTTTTTTTATGGCCTATTCAGTTGAAAAACTTACAACTTCTGTTTTTCAGGTGTGTTGAGTATGCGTACAGATCCAGAGGTGTCAATGAAAACTGGATTACAGCAGCAGCAAGAAATTGACCATGTTTTCATGTAGAAAATTTTACCATATGGTTGCACAGCTATTCTCCTTCCAAAGAAGGTGAATCTATTGCATGAGCAACAGCTAATGAGAACTCCTGAGATGCCTGACAGGGGCTGAAAGGATAGAGTCCCAGTGTGACGGTGTGCTTCCCCCCCCTCCAGGCACCACCTAATCTTTATCTCCTGTAACCCTGCCCAAGCGATAACCACCCGTGGTGGTCATAATGGGTGCATCTGGTCTTGATGGCAGCATCCAGGGCTCAATGTGGTTCCAGGGAGACAGATGACAACACAATAGCCAAGGGCTAACTTGAGCAATGCTGGTTCTGTGGTCAATATGCAAATATGACTATAAGTCAATCATCTTACCCCCATAAATAGTGCACAGCCCAAGAGCCCTTTGAGCTCTCCTGAACGGCAGCAGGCTCCATGCTGGGATCTCCCCTTGAGTCAGGACGCTGATCAAGGTTACTCCTCGAGGTTGAGAGATTCTTTGCCACAGCAGATCCTCAGTAAGTGACTAATAGCATGTTGAACTTTGAAATCTTAGCTAAGTGATAGAAAGGATTGATTGTGCACATATAATCCTTTAGATGTAAACCACTGACTAAGTCTGGGACTAGGATTGAATCCAGCTGCACCTAGACTCCTCTCTGAGAAGGAGTTTAGAAAGCAAGGGCGTCCTTTCTGAAATCTTGACTCAATGGGAAGGTGTGCCCGACAGTTCTGTCTGACCCTGTCCTCTATGCAGTAAATAACCAAGTGTACCCTGCCATCTCGAATCTTGTTAAACTGTCACATCTATTATCAACTTTATTAAATCATTGTTTTTTATAACAATAAACATATTGCTGCTTCTCTCTTACAAGTGAGGTGCATCGTTCTATCCGTGACACCCAGTCTAAGGAATACATTGCAGTATTCTCTCCAGTCTCACTGGAGGCACTGAGGATCTCACTTACGATGGAAATGTAATATTTAGTTCTCTGTATGTAAACAATACTATGCCTTTAAAAATTAACTTTGCAGATTGTATCTGGGCTGCAAGAACTATATCCTTAAAAATGTACTGATTGATGAAGTAGACAAATCCACTGCCTGATATTCCATGATTGTCCTTATGATACATTAATGCCCTGAAGGATAACTGTGAGAAACAATGGTTTCCAAAGACATGCAGGAAAGCAGACTGCCTGCCTAGTGTAGATATCAGGGAGGATCCCTGTGTAGGGTCGCATTGCTTTCTGAATGCAGACCAAATCCTAATTGCTTGTGACAGAACTGGGTTTTGCCAGGTTAGTGTAAGATTTTGACTGTAGGGCCCGAAGAGAGTAATATAATTCAATCAGTAATTCCCCAAAACAGTATCTCCTGTCTCATCATGGAAAACAGGCATAAAGAGCAAGAAGAGAATGTAAAGTACGTGCAGGCTTTGAAGAAGAGATGATAATTTTCAGCCTTTGTGCCAGAGAAAACTGAAATATTTTGTTTGAATCTTTCTAACAGTGTTGCATTCAAGGCTAAACTAAACCATGTGTTGATGGGTTCAGTGATTTGGACGCAAATCGATATTTTGTATGGTTCTTTCAGTACTTCTTATTACTTTTCTGACACCCTGGAAAGTGCACTAGACTGGCACAAGAAGATCTTCCCTAGAGTTTGCCCAAATTGCAGAGAAAGTCACCTGGGCAGCGAAAGCAGCAGCTGCTGTTCAGCAGAGAGCCAGCAGAGGATTCGGGAATTTTTGGGGAAGTGTTTCCAGCAGTGATTTATGGATTTAATCATCTCCAAGCCTCTGGTAGATAGTCCATGGACCTATCATGTAGTATTGTAGTTTTACAGTATTTTCAAACAAAACTGTGATGATAAAGGTGCATGGTGCCTGATGAGAATCTGACAGTGGCCTATTGCTCCGAACTGCACGAGGCTCTGGGTCCTAGAGAGTGGAAATGCTAGTAGTAGTCTTACAGCAGAGGAGGCACGGCTTTGGAAAGATTTAAAGCCCTAAGTCTTCAAGATTGCTTATGGCCAGAGAAAATTTAGAAAATTAAAACTGAGGGCAAAATAGTTGCCTGCAATGTATAATTTGCTTCGTATTGGTGCATGTGGGACTTTGAAGGCCGAGGACCATTCACTGAGAGGTTTTATGTGAGCAGAAAAAACTAGCAGGAGACAGCATATCAGGAGCTGCATTGGGATCTTTTAGTTGATCTTCATGGACATTATGCTTTCCAGTAATCGTGCTTGGGGAATTTATATCTCTTAGATTCTTCCTTGGTCAAATGAGAAAATTCTCTGTTGACATCTGTGTGCATGGGTTACAGGAACCTTGCAAGAGCTAGAGCTTCGGACTGGCAGTACCGATAACGACAGGTCTTCAGGTGTGCGGCATGCACATCACAATTACAGTAATTTCTGCCTTGTGCCTGAAAGTTCACAGGATTTTTCTGAGGACTCTCCAGGATGGGATCAATGATTTTCTCTTTATTGAAGCCTACAGAACTGAGCTCCCAGTTCTAGTGAGGTATTAATGGTGACCCAGCAATGTAGGCACACCTTTGCAGTGAGTCTGACAACAGAGGTTAAAACTGTTCCTCCATCCTCTGATAGCACACGCTTACATTGCATTAATGCAATCTCGTGGCATAGAAGTGCTCAATTTAGCTAACCTTTGCCCAATGCTAAATATTCACTGACCGGTTCAGTTCTCTGGATGACATGATCTGTAGCTGTCCCAACACAGAATCACAGGGGTTGGAAGGGACCTCTGGACATCATCTCGTCCAACCCCCCTGCCACAGCAGGGTCACCTACAGCAGGTTGCACAGGACGGCATCCAGGCGGGTTTGGAATGTCTCCAGAGTCAGAGACTCCACCACCTCTCTGGGCAGCCTCTTCCAGTGCTCTGCCACCCTCAAAGGAAAGAAGTTCCTCCTCGTGTTCAGATGGAACTTCCTATGGTCAAGTTTGTGCCCATTACCTCTTGTCCTATCACTGGGCACCACTGCAAAAAGACTGGTCCCATCCTCCCGGCACTCTTCCTTTCAGTATTTATAGGTGTTGATGAGAGTCTTCTCTTCTCCAGACTAAAAAGACCCAAGTCCCTCAGCCTTTCCTCGTAAGAAAAAGGATCCAGCCCCCTAATCATCTTTGTAGCCCTCTGCTGTACCCTCTCCAGCAGTTCCCTGTCCTTCTTGAGCTGGGGAGCCCAGAACTGGACACAGGCCTCCAGATGGGGCCTCACCAGGACAGAGTAGAGGGGGAGGATAACCTCCCTTGACCTGCTTGCCACACTCTTCTTGATGCACCCTAGGATGCCATCAGCCTTCTTGGCCGCAAGGGCACATTGCTGGTTCATGGTCAGCCCCTAACCTGTACTGGTAACACAACTGAAATCTGCCTGCTCAGAAAAAGTTGTGTTGTGCCAAAGAAACTTGCTTCAGAAGAGGATGGTACCTTGTAAAGATGAAAGTGAACTTGCCAATAATCGTGCATTTGTGCCACAAAAACAGTGTTGTGAAATCTTACAATTTTATGCTATTTATTTTATGCTATTTAATTTATTTCTTAAAGTTCCACTACTCTGAGTCTAGAGATTTCAGGAAAATTTCAGCTTTTATTAAAGGAAAGGAAAAAAATGTACTCCAAAGTCTTATGTTTGTGGAAAAAAGCTTGGAGGTATAAAGAGAGTGTAGCCTAAAGCTTAGAAATCAGAAAGCATATTGATATTACTTGACATTTTGAGTCTCTTGAGAATAAAAGATTTTTGTTTGCTAGTATTTGAAAATAAGGATAAAACCTGCTTTCATTGTAATAACTGGCACAACTCCCATTGATTTTACCAGGGCCTAGACTTCTCACCTCTCTTTTTGGTCTTACGCAACTGCTAAAAAATTCTTAAAGTTGTTTTTTGGCTGTTTTTCTTTTTTAGGAAGAAATATCAAATCCAGCATTGAACAGCACAAATGCAGAATCAAAATGACATGCAGCACAGAGCCAGCCGTGCTATCTTCCTGAAAAATATAAGCCTTTGGCATTGCAGCGGTTTGTTATTGAGAATTTTACTATCGCAAGCAGCAGCAGTAGCACATTTTGAATTTAGGTCAACAGATATTTGTCGAAGTCCTTAACTATTACATGAATGCTATCCTAAAACAATTCATCTTGTGTCTCACCATTTACTACAGTACTCCTCTACATTACTAGTCATGGGTGATTTTGAGCTGGATTTTGTGCTAAGAGGTTTCTTCTTATTTCTATAACAAACTGCTATCCTGAAACATATCCTATTTGTCATGATTCTTAAACTGCAGCTTCTTAAATCAAGAGATTTGATACAGCAAATCCTACTATCTTCCTGTGATTTTCTTTTAATTGGGTTTGAAAGTTATGGAAATCCAGTGTGATCACATTAGGCTAAAGTATGGCTTGGCTTGCACTGGTATAAGAGGGAGTAAGATTGTCTTTCCATGTATGGACCAGTAACCTGTTTTTTGTTGAAGGAAACAGAAGTGGTGGTATCTGGTGTATTTACTACCATATGAAGCGGATGGGAAATTAGAAATAATAGCCAAATGCCTTGACTCTCCCTGGGAATGTGGCAAAGATAAAATAGCTAACAGCACGGTGAGTATTGTAATTTGCTCCTGGAAAAAGTCAGCAGCATTTTATTTCTCACCCATGAGGAAGTGGGAGCATGACATTCTGCTTTAGATGACCTTTCCTGGTTATCAATTAAAAAAAAGAGAGCCAGAGCCAAAAATTTCTGTTATAAACATTTTTTTGCTTAAGAAAACAATGAAAACTTAATTTCAAACTAGAATATTTGCTGAATTTTAAAACCAAAACACTATCATTATAAAAAATGGATTTTTTAGAAATATTGAGATTTCTCCCAAAGCACTTTTAATCAGAGATTATATTAACATCAAATGTAAAGGTATCTGAATCCCCAATTCTGTGAACTATTTTGTGGGTTAGTCAGTGACAATGTTGTTAACCGTATGGAGATGTATTTTTACTTGTGGTCAATAAGCACTGTGGTATCTGTAGGAGGACTCTGTACCTGTGTTATCTACCATGAGAAGGGACTGCACAGTGCTTCAGGGCTTAAATTATAAGAGGAATTAACAGTTATGGTTTGATCAAAATAAGCTTGTATTAAGAACTCCATAACCAGCCTTTAACTGTTTTAATTGGTGGAATTCTCCTACGTTGTTTATAGATGTAAAATCTTGATGTATTTACAAAGGAAATATTATTGCAATATGCATCACAAGTTCTTGACCAATTCTAATCATATGGAGATATTTCAAGAAAAAAATGCACAGTGAGTCTGTTCTCCCCCAGAAAGCAGTTTTCAAAATAATACAGCAGAATAAACCCAAACAATGACTGGTGAACACAGGGTCAGGCAGCTGCCACAACCTCTTGGTTTGTGCTCCGAGATGTAACATTCCACTAAGCCTATGTTCTACTTCTTACCTACCAACAATGCATCCCAGTGGGCTAAACCACACATGGACAGCCAAGCAGAAGAATGGAGGGTGCACACAATCAGGGCTTTGAACGTGGGCACTTAACAGAAACAACCTTTGGGCAGGTATTTTCTACTTGTCAGAACAAATTGGTAATGAACTACAAACCAATTTCATCAGGATCATCCTTTCAGTAGCTTTCAGGTTTGGTGGTTTCCAGGGCTGAGGGCCTCAAAGAATATTTTAAGAGACAGCAGCTGTTGATATTGCCTTGTTGTTCTTTCCTCCCATTCATTCTGGCTTACAAGAAGACTAGATGATGCTAATGCTTAGTGTTCACAAAGGTTAACAAGCTCCCTGCTATACTATTACTAGGTAGGCAGTTAATATTCACACTTTACATATGAGAAAACTTAAGTAAAAGATCTGCGCTATCACAATACCTTGCTGCATACTGTGTGGGTCAAAGATGGAGAGTGATGTAATGCCACAGACTGCAGTGGAAGGACAGGAGTGGGACCACCCTTCAGATCAAATACTACCAGCACAGGCTGGTGGTTATGTCCTATCAGCCTCACATCCTTAGTGTGCTTGTACCTCTTGCACATGGGATAGCTGTATCCCTGGTGGGGATACATGCACAGTATATGCTCCAAGGGAAAGAGAAAGATTTTTTTTTTTTTTTCTAGGTAAGCACAGCCCTACCTACCTGCATAGGTGGACTGCTCCAGAGTGTGTATCTGGGATGAAGCTGAGGAGCTGGTTTCCAGCTACAGGTTTACAGACTCATCAGTTAACTTACATACCACCCACCTGGGAATCCCACACCTAACGGATCTTGAGCAAGGTTAAATATCTAGAGGAGGTTGAGGGAGGAAAAAAAAAATCAGCTTTGTATTTAAATAGAGAGAGAAAAAAAAAGACAGTTTTGAGGTAATAAGCTACAGTGAGAAATAGAATATTTGTAAGGTACAGACAGAGAAAGTAGGTAATGCTGAACTTCAGTATTTTGGATAAAGAAGGGGAAAGGGCTATGTCTAGGGGCATAACATGAAGCTTGTTAGTCTATGATGGCACAGAAAAATGAAGGGAAGAGAAGATTTGCATGCTCTATCTCTGATTTAAGCGATCACTTCCTCGTGCAGGGAGACAGCGAGCTGTGGAGACACTTCCTTTGAGTGAGGCCGGTTGCTCGATAGCGTGGGTTTACTAAGTAGCCTTAGCAGGGTTGCAGGCGAGCTGGAGTGGTGCGGGGAAATATGTATGTACAACCAGAGGCTCGGCCTTCATGTGGCCTTGGCTGCATTGGCATGGTTTTGTCTTTCTGTGCCCCTAGTGTGGGATGTGCCAAAGATAACGTGATCTGTGGAGGCCTGTGTAGGTGACAGCCTCTTCTGGTGAGCGCCTTGGCCTGGGGGAAGCCGTCTTTAATCTGCTGTGTGGATGTGGCTGTTTTGGGATCCCCTGTGCTGGAGGAGGCTCTGCCCTGAATTGCTCTCAGCAAAGGAGTGGAGCTAGGCAAGGGGCTGTGGTGGAGGTTCAAACGCTGCTTTTCCTCTGTTGCGGACAAGACTTTATTGATGGAAAGAAGGATGACAAGGAGCAGGCTCTACTCGGAGGGAAAAGGAGGCAAGGAGAGGGCCTGCAGGCAAGTGAAGCCGGGTGGCTTTGGGTGAGCAGAAATAACGATCTGGAACAGTTACAATAAACAGGTCTCTGAGGCAGGAGGCCGAAGGCGGCCGCTTTCTCACCCTCATTACACTGCCAAGTCTCCCTCAGAGCGGTGAGCGCAGGCCCCGGACACGCCTCCTCTGAGGAACCCCCAGACTGCGGCCCCAGGACGCTCGCCGCCGCTCAGGACAGCCTGGCGCAGAACACCGGTTCGTGTCGGAGAGGTTTTCCTTCCCTCACCCCGTGACAACGAGGTGGGTGTTTTGTGTCGGAGAAGTCCCTCAAGTCACTTGCCGCGCGGACCCGCCCGCCCGGGGCGGGGCGCGGGCAGGGCCGCCGCCATGACGGAGCGGCGGAGGCGGCGGCGGGCTGTCTGCCCTCCCCAACATGGCCGCCTCCAGCCAGGTAACGTGTCGCTCCGGCCGGGCCCGGGGCTGCAGCGCCCGCCCCGCCCGGCTCCCGGCGGGGCGCTGGAGTGGGGGAGGCAGCCGGGGCACCGCGGGGGCGGCGGGAGCGCGGGCGGCCCCCGCCACGGGCTTCTCTCCCCGCCGCGCCGCCATGTGCGGGGCAGCTGAGCCCGCGGCGGCCTGTCCCTGTCGGTGAGGTGGTGTGAGGGGCGGATAAGGCCAGGTCAACCCCTGTGTCTGCCTCGCAGCTTTTACACCCACCCCCGTGTTTGCTCAGGGCAGAAGAGCGTGCGCACATTGCTGCTGTTATTCCTGTTATCGTCACAGTTTTTAACGAGTGCC
The DNA here is from genome assembly GCA_008921705.1 of Burhinus oedicnemus. Taxonomy (NCBI): domain Eukaryota; kingdom Metazoa; phylum Chordata; class Aves; order Charadriiformes; family Burhinidae; genus Burhinus; species Burhinus oedicnemus. Next base: position 2,331,789 of record VFFE01009189.1, on the reverse strand, counting down.
CAGAACCCGTGAATTTGAGGGGTGTCGGTGGGAGGTCTAGGTGCTGCCTGTCACTGGCAGATGCGGTGGTGATAGCCACAGGGATGTACTGGCGCCTTCAGGCGTATTTTGGCCAGTGCTGGAACTGTTAAATCTCCGCACCAGGGCTCCTGAATTTCATTTTTTCAACGAGTGTTGATGTCTGTGTGTATACAGCATCTGCATACGTTTACGTGTCTGCAGCACAAACCCAAGCCAAAACTGAGTAATAAACTGCCAAACTTCATAACTGAGCGTGGTGCTCCCTCTGCTGACAGCTGCCGTTCAGCTCCACTCCGGTAACGATGCACTTTCCCTTTCAGAAGTGGCTGCTGCAGCAAATAAGGTTCCCCATTACATTAAAGCTTTACATTAACCTCTGTAGTAATTTCAGGCCAATTGTGTGAATTCCTGTAACCTGAGCTAGCACTGCAAGGGGAGACTGTTTCAGGGTGTTTGCAGGAGCTACTTTTTTTTTTAATACTTGTGAAAGGAGGTGATAATAGTAGTAGATAATCCACTGCTGCATGCTTTTTCTTCTATAGTCATGTTGGCCTTTGTAAGGGGGGTGTGAGACGCTGCCAAATAAAGTTTTCTACTTCTGTACAGTTGAGTGTGATTCCTTAACTCGGAGATCAAGGCAGACTGTTGGTTCTGTGCCTGCAGAATTGAGCCTCGGGTAATGATGCAACAGACAAAGCAGTGGGTTTAGGCCCACTTCAGAGACCGAGGTTCTGCTGTCTCAGTAATGCAGGTAACGCTGTTTGAGATGCCTCCAGAGGCATCTGGATGATATTGGCAAGCATGACGCAGAACGTAGGGGGAAGGTCTTCAGCTTCTTGAGCAGCAGGTGAAAGGTGTGGGGTAGGACATCTCTGCCAGTTTTAAATGCTGTTTAGGCAGCTGAGTCACACCTCATCTGTCCCTTGCTCTGTTGTTTAGTTCACAGGTTATGAAAGGATGGAAAGCAGTCTTTCAACTTCAGTTTCTGTGCTAGTTTGCTGAATGTTGGGCCATGACTTCTTGGCTTTTGCCTGGAGACTGTGGGAGTTTGCGAGGACCACGCTGAAGGCCTAACTAAACTCAGAGCTGCTTTCCCCTGAGGTCAGATGGAGTCTTCCAGTGTGAGGAGGTGTAGATGTTATGGGAGAGGCCTGAGCCTTTCAGATCAATATTCTTTTCTTCTGGCTGGGTGTGTTCTGCAGCCTCCATGTTTTGCCTTCTGAACCAGATTTGCATGGTTCCAAGGAGTAAACCCATCCCATATTTTTAATCTCTTTCTGTAATCCCACCTCACCAAATCAAAGATGTGTCTCTCCACTTTCCTGTGAAGTAGTTTGAGACTGCTTGTCCCCCTCCTGAGAAGGTAAGAACCTGCACATGGGCAGTCTGTAGAGCTATTGGCCTCTGATCACCTGTGTATGGCAAATAAAGTTGGGCAGGCCAAGCCTTTTGGACTAAATTGGTTAATTGGACAGCTTGGTCATGGTAAGCTTGCTGAATGAGCCTGCAAATCAGATGAATGCTGATAAGTGTAACCCATTAGATGCACTTAGGGGAATGTACATGATGTAAACTTTTCATGCCTTTTCATGAGACTTGCGCCTCTGCAGGTACCTTTGTTTCCATTTATCTTATGTTAGGGTTTTTTGTATCTGACTGTGCTTTTTTTGCCTAAGCAAGTTTGAGATTTCTTGATTATTTTTTAGGGGACAGTTGCTGTCTGTGTGTTTAACCGGAGTTGGAGATTAAGTGAAGAATCCTCAGTAAGAAAACTATTTTGAACTATTTGTCTTTAGAAGCAAGTGTGGTTTTGTCAGAGAATGAACTGTGGACTGTGTGGAGCTCTGCCATCAAGAAGGGAAAATAATTATTTAAGAAAGTACCAAGAGATTCAGGAAGGGAAGGGAGAAAATCAAAGTATAAAATCTGCAAAAAGCCCTTAGTGAGCACTGTTGCTTTGAAGGGAAATGGGAGACAGTTGCTGAAAAATTGGTAAAAAAAAAAAAAAAATTTTTACAGAAAGGAAGATTGGCTCTATAACTGATTGATCTTCGCAGCCTCTACATTTCATGTTTCTGAAGTCAAGTGAAATAATTATTTCAGTAGTCTCCTCCCTTTTCTGAAAGTGTGCCCTATTAGAGTTTTGTCACTAATAAGATTTCCTTCTCATGCATTTTGCCTCCGTCATATGTTAGCGTGGTTATGTTTGAATTAGCTCTGAGTAAGAGACCCTGGGAACTGGCAAGAGTCTAGTGGTGGTAGGATGGATCTTGGTGCTAAGTAATTTGTTAGGTTTTCTTCTTTTTTTTTTGTCAGGCTCAGATGTAAATGTAATCTTTATATAGCCAGGCTATGTGTGTGTTTAAAAAAAAATAAAAATTGAATAATGCTGTTTGGCTGGGAGGTCAGGGTTCAAAATGTTAAGGCCATGCATATGCCATCTGAAACTTGATAGCATGCATCTGAAGCCATTGCAGGATACAATTGGAGCCTACCATGCCAGTAACTTGCTAGGTTTGCTTGAAATTGTTGTTGCCAATTAATTATCTTTGACAAGTGTTTAAATTCATTTGAGACTGCTGTAAAATCAGGTTTGGGAGTGGAAGAGCAAGGGTAGGAGGAAGAACAAACAAATGGTAAGGAGTGGCAAAAGACTGCGTCTTTTTTGGCAGCATTTATTCTCCTTTTTGGATGATTAGAATCTGTTATTTCCAGTGCCTGCTTTTGTCATTCTGATTCCCTTTAAAGATTTTTTTTCTCTTTCAGTGCAGTTAATGATTGTGCATGTTGATGATGGTAGTGCTGCAGCAGTCATAGGGAATACATACTTACAGCTCCTGTGTAACTCTTTAATATTTTTATAACAATTTTACTAGTGTATTTGCATTTGTTTAAAAGGAAATATTTGCTAAGTCACTCAATACAAAGTTGCATCAAATACTAATATGAAATGGTTTTTTACCTTTACAATTTTCCTGTGATACATCATCATATTATCATGATTGTGTCTGCAATTTAGGTATTGGGAAGCAGCTATGCAGTCTTGCAAGCCAGAAGGTATGCCAAGTGAATGACCAGCTGCTGAAGCAGTTGACACATTTAAATAAGTAAATATAGTGGTGATTGGCGTAGTTGGTTGTGGTTTTTTTCCTCTTCTCAAAAAACAGAAACAAAAACATTTTTTAAGCTGAAGAGAAGATGAGGTGGAAAGACTGTTATCAGATCAATGATAATAAAAGAATGGAAAAAGACAGACAACTGCAGTTGAATTGTCCACCTGTATTGTTAGGATTTTTGGGAAAGAAGAGAAGAAACCCCTAAAATGTGGGTTAGAGGTTATGCTATAGGGAGAGAAAACCAGAAAGGTAAAGTCTAGCCATATCAATGTCTGGGACCTTTGTCATAGTCTTAAGTGAAGTCTGGACTCTTCCCTTGGGTTTAAAGGAAGTGGGGAAGGGAGAAAGGAAAAGAAAGTAGGTTCAGAGGGATGTAGGAAGGTACTGTATGATCTCAATATAGCAGTAGACCAGAAGTGGCAAAAGATGCAACAAAACCTGGAGAAGGCCAGTGACCCTTAAGTAACTCACTGGTAGGTAAATGCTGTGTTTCCATAAATGCAATAATTAATATATGTACACAGTTTTCTGTTCCTTCTCGTGAAAGGAATGTGATTTGTGTGAAGTTTGGCCTTGGGAGATGTGCTAAATGAGGTGTGGAGCGTCCTGGTTGCTAGTTCTTGGACTTCTAAGTATCAAACACGTTTTTTTCCTGTCAAAAAAAGCAATTTTTGCCAAATGTCATATTCACTTGAAAGTGGCAATTAGGAAAAAGGAGCCAAATGGAAACAGTTCATCTTCAACTCAAGCATTTGGTGAGGCATGAATAATTTAGAAACTAAGACCATACATATCTCCTGGCAGCTCCACATATTTTTTCTCTTACTCTGCTCTGGAGAGACTGTAGAGAAAAGGAAATTAACTAAAACTACTATGAAAACAGGAGAGGCAGACAGGTTAAAAACTGCAAATGGATGTAGTGATATTGTGAATAAAGGAGTGGAGAGGAAGAGAAAAACTGGAAAAAGGAATCTAGCATCATGGCAGTCTTCATAAAGCTTTATTTTTGGGAGGGATTCTCTTAATAAAAGAGAGTTTAATAACAAAACTTGAGAGGTGGGGAAACCCCTGCTATTGACTGAGGCAGAATGTACTTTGCAGACTTGGTTTTGTCAGCCCCAAATAATTAATAAAATCTGGAATTGTCGAAAGTCCTATTACTATCCTAGAGATGACATATGAATGGGGAGGCTACCTCTCTAGAGCAGACTGAAGTATTTAATTTTTCCAGCAGGACTCTTACGTGTTTTTACTTCTGCTTCCAGATCACCAGCGTGGAAGTTAAAACCAGCGAAGATCATTTGAAAGTCCGTAAAATGAAGAAGAAGGTATTGAGGAAGCAGGTCAGAGCTCAGCATACATTGATGAGACATGAGGGCATTGAGTGCATCTCCCATGCAACACAGGTGACTGGCAGTTCTGATTTTGATGGTAGTGTGAAAATGCTGCTTATCTGTGTTAGATTGTTACATATGCTTTGTCTAAAATGCAGTTCTCCTCCAAAATGCACTTCCTGAGATTGAGGGTTTTCTGTGCCTCTTTGATTTCAAAGCAGAACTGTACTTCAGCAGTTTAATGTCTGTGGAGATGAGAGACTTTGATGGCCTTTGGATAAGTTGTGGTTTGTTTTGTTTTGTGGTTTTTTGTTTGTTTGCTTGTTTGTTTTTTTTTAAATCTGAAACAGTAGTTGCTTGGGTTGAGGAGGAAGCATAGGAAATGTTACCTTGATGAAGGAGATAAACTTCTCTTTCTCTGTGTGATTTTTTCTGTGGCTTTTAAATTTTGTACCTTTCCTCTATACTTCTCTATCAAGTATGATTTATCTCATTTAAACTCCCTGTTAAAAACATGCCTGTCTTAGAAATCTTTTCCACATTATTTTCTTCACCTAAATTGGTTTAGGCTGTGGTTCTGTGGGGGTTGAACCGATTGACTGACTTGCAGCTGTTGAAGAGGGGACAGCTTTCTATTCCCTTGCACAAAAGGGGACAAGATAGGAGGGAATTTCTTATGATGCTCAATGAACTTTACCATAAACCACCTAACCTGACAGAAAACTACTCAGCTTTTTGATCTGTAGTTTTCTGCCACAGTGGAGAGTTAAAGCAGATCAGAGGGTGACCTTGCAGATACTGCTATAGCAAAAAAATGTGACAGGAACTTGCAGACAGAAAGGGAAGAATTTAGAGAGTTTATAGTTTTTTTCCATCAGTTGTGAGGAGATGCTAATGGCTTGAAACACTGTAGAGCAGTATCATTTACTCTAGCCTTGTTCATCTTGATCCTGCAAATTCTTCCTATTCAAATATGGAGGCATCAGTTAGACCTTTTTACTTTTTTGTAACAAAGTCGCTTAGTCTTCACTCAGATTGCACACCACGTGGGCATGTGCTAAAATGACCCAACAATATATTGTAAGCTCATGGGAGCAGGGACTGTGTTTTTCTAGAGCTGCTTGGAAATGGGTCCATAATCTGGGACTTGTTCCCTTTGACACTGCGCCAGGTACCAAATTATCCATTGAATCTATTCAGAGTAATTTTGGGGTCCAACAAGGTCCTAATTGATGATGGAGCATTTTAATAAGGGATGTATGAAACAAAATCATAGTGCTAGTGACAAACTTGTGGCAAGAATACAGAAAATGCTTTCAGGCTTTGTGCAAGAGTCCGATTATATTGAAATTGCTCAGTCAGGAGAACATGATCAGTTGTTGTATGCGCTGCTGTTATGTAGTGATGGTCTTTGTAGATGATGTGCCTACAGCCAGTGAAAGTACTGGTTTGAGTCTCTGTTTCATCTGCACACACGGGCCTCCCCATTAATAACTTTCTAGAAAATAACAGTAATTAATAATGTGGTCAGCTTTGAAAAATGTGATCGGTAGTGGACAGCCTGATGCAGTGCTAAGAACAAGTGTTAACAGAGCCATCGCAATAGGCATAATCACAGCAGTACCTCAGGCGGGCTCACTATATAAATTTCTTTTTAAATAATCTTTCTCTTGAGTTTTAAACCTAATTTTCTGTCTTGTAGAGAGGTGAAATGCTATCATTTGAAACAATTGAACACTTTACCAGCTGCCTTCAGAAAAGGTCATAGAACATTTATAGACTTTAAGAAAAAAATTGTCTGACAGCTTTCTGGAAAGGTATTACATGGAGTCAATCTGAGTAAATTGTTACTAGCTGTTTGGAGTCACCGTGGCTCAGTCAAAACTTCAAGACTGCATCCTCATTTGGCCTTAAAAAGGGACTTAAAAGTCTTTCAACCACCATGATTAGATTGAGCATGGCGTATAGCTGTTTAGATGTCAAAAGAACTTGTTAATTTATTTTGAAAAGGCCTATGTATTTTCAAAGGATATTTCTTGAATAATAGTCCTTTGAAAAGTTCTGGTTTGTTGTTTCTTCTAATATTTAGCAAACCAGCAACAATCCTCACAAACTGCAGTCCTTGATGAAAGTGCAGAATTAAGCAATTGGGCATTGTGCATGAAGTAATCTGTGTTAACTAAGGATGGGACATAAATCCCTTTTGTTTGTAAAAACAAGAGGGAGAATTTTCAGATAAGAGTGCTGGAACAGAACTAGATCCTCTGTTTCTAGAGGCTGATGCTTTTTTTTTTTTTTTTTTGGTGAACCTGATGTATGGGGGACATGAGTTGGGACTGGGAATATTAATCTCTCTATGCTTGGAGAGAGTCCTTGGAAAAGATGAGAAAACCGTTCTTAAAAGAAAAGAATCACAGTTTCCAAAGGTTTTTCTCTTTGGGGTTTTTTTTTTTTAGTGGTAACAGGTCTCCAGAAAAATTCCATTTTAGAAAATTCCAAAATTATGTGTGCCAGTATGACTGTTTGCCTGCAGTATGCTAGACACGCACATGTGAGCCTGGTGTCACCAGCAGGACTTCGGGTTTTTTGATCATGGGTCAGTTTACATGACACCAATCCTGTGGGTGACAGCCCAGGTACACCTGTCTCAAAAAAAAAAAAAAAATAAAAAAAAATTTAACTGAAAGAGTTACCAAACCTTGGAGCAGGCTGCCCAGGGAGGTGGTCGAGTCACCATCCCTAGATGTGTTTAAAAGTCATGTAGATGTGGTGCTTAGAGACATGGTTTAGTGGCGGAGCTGGTAGAGTAGGGTCAATGGTTGGACTAGATGATCTTAAAGGTCTTTTCCAACCTAAACGATTCTATGATTCTATTCTATAAAAGCCGGAATAAGATTTTTGCACAGGAGTTGGCAGGGCTCATCAATAGGGCTTTAAACTAGATTTGAAGGGGGAAAGGGATAAAACCAGGCTCACTAGAGACAAGCCTGGGGGTGGCACATCAGTGTTTGTGGGATGGAGTGGTAGCGAGGTCCTTCAGTCTGCTATCCCAGTGGAGGCAGGGGATGAAGTACCAAGCAATAGCAAAGACACAAGCGATATTGGTGGGCTAGAAATCACGGAAGTGCCTGAGAATGGTCAGGTAGGAATTAGGGCTTCTCCCTGCAAAAAGGTGGTGGGGTCAATAGCACAACTGAAGTGCATCTACACCAATGCATGCATCATGGGCAACAGACAGGAGGCGCTGGAAGCCATTGTGCAGTCGGAAAACTATGATACAGTCACCATCACAGAAACATGGTGGGGTGATACACACAACTGGAGTGCTGCATTGGATGGCTATAAAGTCTTCTGAAGGGATAGGCCAGGAGGGAGGGGCGGTGGAGTGACCCTGTTTATTAGGGAGTGTTTTGATTGCGTGAGCTTAATGATGGTGATGACAGGGTTGAGTGTTTATGGGTGAGAATCAGGAGGAAGGCCAGCAAGGCAGATACCATGGTGGGAGTCTGTTATAGACTGCCCAACCAGGATCAAGAGGCAGATGAAATATTCTATAAGCAGCTGGGAGAAGTCTCACAATCACTACCACTTGTTCTTGTGGGGAACTTCAACTTAGCAGAGAGGAAACGGTCTAGGAGGTTCATGGAGTGTGTGGAAGATAACTTCCTGACACAGCTCATAAGTGAGCCAACTAGGAAAGGTGCCCTGCTAGATCTGTTGTTTGTGAGCAGAGAAGGACTTATGGGTGATGTGAAGGTTGGAGGCCTTCTTGGGCATAGTGATCATGAAATGATAGTTTTCAATTCTTGGACAAATAAGGAGAGGGGTTAGTAGAACTGCCACTTTGGACTTCCGGAGGGCAGACTTCAAGCTATTGAGGAGTCTGGTTGACAGACTCCCTTGGGAGGCAGTCCTGAAGGGCAAAGGAGTCCAGGAAGGCTGGACACTCTTCAAGAAGGAAACCTTAAAGGTGCAGGAGCTGGCCATCCCCATGTACTGAAAAATGAGCTGGCAGGGAAGAAGACTGGCCTGGCTGAACAGAGAGCTTTGGCTGGAACTCAGGAAGAAAAGGAAAGTTTATGGCCTATGGAAGAAGGGACAGGCCACTCAGGAAGACTACAAAAATTACATGAGGCTGTGCAGGGAGAAAATTAGAAGGGCCAAAGCCCAACTAGAACTTAATCTGGCTGCTGCTGTAAAAGGCAGTTAAAAAATGTTTCTATTAACATTAACAACAAAAGGAGGACTAAGGAGAATCTCCATCCTTTATTGAATGCGGGGAGAAACATAGTGACCAAGGATAAGGAAAAGGCTGAGGTACTTAATGCCGTGTATTCCTCAGTCTTTAATAGCAAGACCAGTTGTTCCTGGGGTACCCAGCCCCCTGAGCTGGATGACAGGGATGGGGAGCAGAATGAACCCCCTGTAATCCAAGAGGAAATGGTTAGCGAGCTACTACACTGCTTAGGTGCACACAAGTCTATGGGGCTGGATAGGAACCACCCAGGGGTACTGAGAGAGCTGATGGATGTGCTCACCAAGCCACTTTCAATCATTTATCAGCAGTCCTGGCTAACCAGGGAGGTCCCAGTTGACTGGAGGTTAGCAAATGTGACGCCCATCCACAAGAAGGGCCACAAGGAGGGTTCGGGGAACTACAGGCCTGTCAGCCTGACCTCGGTGCTGGGGAAGATTATGGAGCATATCATCTTGAGTGCCATCACATGGCACATACAGGGCAACCAGGCGATCAGGCGCCAGTCAGCATGGGTTTCTGAAAGGCAGGTCCTGCTTGACTAACCTGATCTCCTTCTATGACAAGGTGACCCACTTAGTGGTTGATGGAAAGGCTGTGGATGTTGTCTAACTAGACTTTAGTAAAGCTTTTGACACCGTTTCCCACAGCATTCTGCTGGAGAAGCTGGCTGCTCATGGCTTGGATGGGCATACTCTGCTGCGTAAAAAAAACTGGCTGGCTGGCCAGACCTGAAGAGTGGTGGTGAATGGAGTTAAATCCAGTTGGTGGCCCGTCACAAGTGGTGTTCCCCAAGGGCTTGGTACTGGGTCTGATTCTGTTTAGTGTCTTTATCAACGACCTGGACGAGGGGATCGAGTGCACTCTTAGTAAGTTTGCAGACAGCACCAAGCTGGGTGGGAGTGTCAATCTGCTTGAGGGTAGGATGGCTCTACAGAGGGATCTAGGCAGGCTGGGTTGATGGGCCAAGGCCAATGGTATGAGGTTCAACAAGGTGAAGTGCTGGGTCCTGCATTTGGGTCACAACAACCCCATGCAACACTACAGGCTTGGAAGAGCGGCTGGATAGCTGCCTGGTGGAAAAGGACCTAGGGGTATTGATTGATAGGTGGCTATGAGCCAGCAGTGTGCCCACATGGCCAAGAAGGCCAATAGCATCCTGGCTTGTGTTAGAAATAGTGTGGTCAACAGGACGAGGGAAGTGATTGTACCTCTGTACTTTGCACTGGTGAGGCCCCACCTCAAATACTGTGTTCAGTTTTCTACCACAGTTCACCACAGGAGGAACATTGAGGTACTGTGGTGCGTTCAGAGAAGGGCAATGAAGCCATTGAGGGGTCTAGAGAACAAGTCCTGTGAGGAGCAGCTGAGGGAACTGGGGTTGTTTAGACTGGAGAAAAGGAGACTGAGGGGAAAGGAGGTTGTAGCAAGGTGGGGGTGGGTTTCTTCTCCCAAGTAACAGGCGATAGGAAAAGACTAAATGGCCTCAAGTGGCAGCACGGGAGGTTTAGATTGGCTATTAGAAAAAATTTCTTCACCGAAAGGGTTGTCAAGCATTGGAAGAGGCTGCCCAGGGAAGTGGTTGAGTTGCCATCCCTGGAGGTATTTAAAAGATGTATAGATGTCATGCTTAGGGACATGGTTTAGTAGTAACTTGGTAGTACTAGGTTGATGGTTGGAGTTGATGATCTTAAAGGTCTTATCCAACCAAAACAATTCTATGATTCTGTGCAGGTTCGAAGCTTAAGTGCTCTTGTAATAGTAACTACATGCATTAATTGAGGAGGTATCTCTGATAGAGGTTGCAAGCCTTTCTGCCGTCTACATGTTGGGAAACAAAGGTTGCCTTAGCCTCATATACCAAGCTCATTGAAATGTAAATATCTTGTGTGGAATATACAAAAAAGTACTCATGTGCTTACTTAATTTTTCTTTATAGAGCCGCTCTCTTGATAGAGCGTTAGTTTTAAATGAACCAATAGAAATCACTAATTCTCCTTTTTTTTTTTTTTTTTTTTTTTTTAATTCCTCGTCAATTAGAGCCTGGTTATTGCCAATGCTGGTCTTGGTAATGGGATGAGTAGACACCAACTGCTCAGGATAGTAGAAGAATATGGATTGGTGGAAACACTCTTAATGCCACTGAATAAACCATATTCATTTGTGAAATATGGGACAACAGAAGAAGCCAAGAAAGCCTTTGAAGCCCTTAATGGAAAAGAAGTAACACTGGAAGACTTTGGCCAAAACATTGTTCTATATATTAATTTTGTGGAAAAAGGTATAAATTTTCTGCTTTCCTGTATATCCAACTTCTTGCATACTTTTGCTTTTACTTCCTAGGTTGTAAGTATAGCTAAAAGCACACTGGTCTTTGTAAGTAGACGCAGAGAACGAAAGCCAGAATCTGAGATTCAGGACATAAAATAATCTTTGCTACGGTATTTCATAGTAGTATGCTCTAATTTGAACTCCTTTACTTGGAGGCAAAAGGAGAAACCATTTTAGGTAGTTTCCAGACCATTCAATACTGCACTTGAAGGTTTTGTGGTTAATGAACTAAATTGGGAGCCAAGAGGTCTCTGCACAGTTCATTGGATTGTTTGTGTGACCTTGGTCTTGCGATCTCTCTCAATTCTAAGGAGGAAAATAGACACAATGAGATTTCTGTTTTGTTTTGGTTTGTTTTTTTTCCGCCACCCATTCTCTCCAGGCTTTTTTCAGTGGGTGACTATAAGCTATTTAGGACAAGAACTGTCACTCTTTCTATGAGCTTTTTTAGTGTCTAGTGAAAAGGGTTCCTGGTGTTGGTCTGTATGTTCTGCCAGCGAATAGCTTTTTTTAAGTTATTAGGATAGCAAACTGAATGTCCCTATGTCACCAACATCTTATGTTCACCTAGGTTATACTCCTCCATATTTGATTACAGATTGCTTCTCTGGACACGTAAATCACGAAAGTTCTAGAAAATTAAAATGAAATGCAGGTAGAATCCTGAAGTGATTGGGAAATTCTTCTTACCATTATTTTGACAGGAAAATCACAAATGGTTTTGCATTTGAATAGTGTGGAGTCTTGTTGGTCTTATGTAGTACAATTTTTAGAAAGTGCTTTACATGATACAAAATTTGGGCCTTGCTGTGTTTTGTCATGTCAAAAAGGGATCATTCATTCACCAAATAAGACCCCAATGAGGGCTTCACTATATCATTAAAGTAAATATTTCTACAGCTATACTATATTGTTACACATATTACATATCCCTATAGGGAACACATGGTTTCATTTTCTCTAAACAGTGACGGTATTTTCTTTTTCCATACACCCTAGTTTTCTGGCAGAACGCTGTTCCTACAAGCTTGCCTCCGGGTCTAATGGTCATTGAAAAGATTATTTCTCCAGAGGAAGAAAGGAGGATGTTGGAAAGTATTGACTGGATAGGAGGTGAAGATACTCAAAATGGTGGGTGAAACCATAGAAATCCAGACCTTCCATACTTCTATGCTGTTTTTTTCCTACAGTTTCAGTTTATAATAAGTCTACATCTTGGTAAATGTATTGTTTCAAATCATTGTTTATTTGTTCTTAATATTATAGAAATTGTGTTTTACATTTTAAGTGATAAACTCCTGGGGCAAGTGGTCTGGATTTACTTGAATAATATTCCTGCATCGAGAAACAACCGAAGTCTTTTTTATGTGTCTTACGCCAGGCACAAGACTGTTCTGTGAAGGTTACTGCTGTAATTTGATGTCCAACTGAGGTGCTGTGTCTTTTCTTAAATCAAAAAGAAGTCAGAGACACACACATTCTGGATGCTTTTGTGCTTTCACTTGAGCTAAAGCACAAGTGGAGTTAAGTCTTTCAATAAATGAATTGTTCTTGGAATTCACTTCAAGGTTTTTCTATAAATTCCTTTCCTTGGAGCAACACATATTCACCTTAGCTAACAGGTAACTTGGTGGTTGGTGGAAGTGAAGGATCCTGCTGTATCCATAGGATATTGATCAAGTGCAGATTCGGAGATCAGGGCAAGAATAAAGATGTGTTAAACATGGCTTAAGAAGATTGGTGCTCTCTACTTCTTGCATGTACAAAACCACCATCAGTTTGATTTCAAACAGCAGTGAATGTGATGGTTGATGCAAATACAAAAGGTAATAAGGCAGAAGAAATGTGTACCTGGAAGAACAAGGGTCACATACACTGTTTCAACTGTTAATTAAAGAATATTTAGATTTAACAGGCCAGATAGAACAGGGAGCATGGCAAATTGCCTATACTGTTTTATGTAGTCTAATCTTACTTTAAACTTGCGTGTTTTTGCAGCACAGAAGACTTTAAAACATAGAAGAGTAAAACATTTTGGATACGAGTTTTGCTATGATAACAACAATGTTGATAAAGACAAACCTTTACCTGGAGGTAAGAACTTCCCTATTAAATCATACGTATTTTGCACTGATGGTTGAACCATTATATAAAGCCTTTAAGCCTCACTGAGATATGATTGTGAGATTCTGATAAAAGGAGAACCTTCACTGTATCTTAAGCACACACTGAACAGCGCTTTTGAGTGGGATCTGTTCCAGATTACTGTGAGTGCTTGAAGCTTGTTTTCCAGTCACTTGCAGCCAAGGGTTGCTGCCCTTTGAGGTTCAGTCAAATAAGGCTTTTGGGATTGTAATTCTCATTCTTTTTTAGCTTTTGTTTCATACAACAATTATGTATTACAAATTACATATCAATCTGTTTGGGGGTTGTGATGTATATTGCTGTGTATATTTATCTTGACTAGCTTGAAGCTTGCTGGATGCACACCAAAATAAAATTTCCTTTGGACTGAAAGCAATTTTGAAAAGGTTTGAATAGTTCTTATTTGGAGTTGAGAGCTGTGAGTCAGAGCAAAGCGAGTGAGTCATCTTATAGTCTTAGATTTAAAAATAGTAAAATAAGGGAGTTAAATTCCTATAAAGCTTGAAGGTGTTTAAGGTGATGTGTGCGTACTGGGGTGGATATAGGTTCCAACAGAGGATTCTGGTTACATTGTCATTTTAATAGTGAAGATATATAATCATAAAAACATTGACATGTGAGCTGTTTTCTGGTCTCACAGCTAGAATATTTTATGTGTGAGAAAAGCATAAACGCTTCATTGGGGGAGAACAATTAAAAACTAAAAATCAATAGATTCGTGAAAGGGCTGTTACTAACATGTTTATGGGTGTTACCTCCAACAGAACTTTACAATGAAGTCCTCAGGTGAAACAGCAAACCGAAGATTCAGTGAAGAACTGTAACCTTGATTCCTATTTCAAAACCAGTTTAGCTTCAGCAGATTTTTTTGGTGGTATTTAGTCTAATTCAAATAACAGATTTTTAGGTGGTAAATTTTTTAGAGAGCTCTCTGCACAACTTCTGACTTTCTGTATAATAATTTTGCTTCTTGACTGCAACTTTTTTTACTGCAATTAGTGGAAACTTTACCTTTATTTTTTTAATATACCTTTATTTATGTGCAGAGACAGTGCAGTTTGCGTTTGTAAGGAGTAGGCCTGATCTGCTTCTGACTATGGAGGCCTAGGCAGAATGGCCTTTCTAATTGCAAGATGCTATAAATATATTGGACTTGCAGATCAGGGCCCCAGTTCTGATGTGTGTGTGTGTGTGTGTTACAGCAAATGCAGAGTGATCATTATTAAAGATGGACTTGTGTATCTGTGGAGCTGTTTCTATGTATTTTGTCCAGTTATTATATTTATTGTAAAAAGAAAGGATAAAAATGTAAAAAGCTATCCTGTCTTGTTTACAGTTTTGTTTGTATAACTAGGTCTTCCTGAAATTTGCAACCTATTCTTGGAGAAGTGCTTGAAGTGGGGATATATCAAACGTAAACCTGATCAACTGACTGTAAATCAGTATGAACCTGGGCAAGGTAAGTTTATTTGTCCTTCAAAACTTTTGAGCTTTTTACTTTACATTGTGGTTTAACTGTGGTGGGCGACTAAGCACCACACAGCCACTTGCTTACTCCCCCTCATAGAAATAAAGGAGAGAATCAGAAGGATAAAAGTGAGAAAACTCATGGGTTGAGATAAAGACGATTTACTAAGTTTGGCGGGGTGAAAAAGAAGAAAAACAAGTGATGCAAAAAAACACCAAACAATTTCTCAATACTGATGCCTAGCCAGTCCCTAAGCAATGGCATCTCTGATAAACTTTGCCCCTAGTTTTATTGCTGAGCATGATGTTATATGATATGCAATACTTCTTTGGTCAGTTGGGGTCAGCTGTCCCAGCTATGTCCCCTCCCAGCTACTTGTGCACCTCCAGCCAGCTCCCAGGTAGGGAAGCATGAGAAACAGAAAGGACCTCGGCTGTGTAAGCACTCGTCAGCAATAACTAAAACATCCCTGCGTTGTCAACACTTTTCATCACAAATCCAAAACATAGCACCATACAAGCTACTGTAAAGAAAATTAACTCTATCCCAGTCAAACCAGTACAACTTAAATGAAAATCAGAAGAGAATAACATCTAAATGTGACATGGTATAGGGACAGGATTTAAGCACCTGCTTAGTGTATTTTGTCTGTGACCAGAGATGCTTTCAATCAAAACTAAAGTCTTTATACTGGTTTCTGAACTTGGGAACTTGTGTTTAGAAGTACATTCTTTGATACTACTGTTACGGAAATTGATGGTGTTTCAAAGTCCAATGCCAGAACATGGAAACTAAACATAAAAAGGTACAGGCATAAATAGTCATATTTGGTTTTGTACTCAAGTGCACTTTTTCACTGCAAACTCTTCTTGCTCACTGTACTGTGCATACAGTCTCCAGGAGACAGCTCTTGCTGTTAGTACATATGATATAATGTTAGTAAATGTGATATATGGACTCATAAGTATGATACAAGCAGTGTTCCCTTATGTGAGGAGTAAGAAATGACTCTGTTTCTGTAATCTTTTCCAAACTGGAGAAATCTGAAGAGACATTTGCTTCTAGTCACATGTCTAGGGAATAAACCACATGCTGTGCTTTTTGCTAAGGTCAGTCATCAAGGCTAAGTATCTGGCTTCCTTTCTAGAGTGGATATCTCATTTGCCCTTAGGAAGAAAAGACAATGACTTTTCTTTCAGAATTAATATCTGACAGCTAATACAGTATCTGCCAACAGGAGTCTGAAAAGCTGATCTTATTGGTTTATGTATCTGACAATCTGTTAAATTGATACGGTCATGTATTTCTGGCTGGGACATCAGAGGAGATTAGTTAGAATTGTAGATTTCTATCAAGAATAGAAGCAGGTTTCTTTTTTTTAAAAAACAAACAAAAAAAAACCCAACCAAACACAACTAAACCTAAAGCAAAGTACCCTTTCATAAATGCAAATTGTTA
Source organism: Burhinus oedicnemus (assembly GCA_008921705.1). Taxonomy (NCBI): domain Eukaryota; kingdom Metazoa; phylum Chordata; class Aves; order Charadriiformes; family Burhinidae; genus Burhinus; species Burhinus oedicnemus. Next base: position 2,315,661 of record VFFE01009189.1, on the reverse strand, counting down.
GGAAAGGAACGAGCCAGACTGCAGTCAGATTAATACCTTTAGTATCTGTGTTCTGAGCCAGATTGTCGCTGGAAATTACACTTGAGATTTTAAAGAGTGACTGATGACTTTGGGTATCTAAGCTGTAGGGGCTACGCTTAAGACACATTAAATGGATTCCTTTTTGAGGGCACTTATTTCATTCAGGGTCCTAATAATGTTTAAAGTTGTAGATTTATACTTGAAAGTTACAGTCTACTTTTGAATACTTAGGTGACAGTCTCTTACTATGTGCTGCATATTTGGAGTATGAACAGCAGGTAGGTAGGTCAGTGTGGTCTTGATGGAATTGCCTGGTTGCTGCTGAAGATAGCAGTTGATGTTCTCCTGTTGCACAGTGAACCGCACTGACTTCAGTGTGCATCTGAAGGCAGAGCTTCAGTGCTTTATACTGAGGCAAAGTTATGAGCAAACACAAACAGGTATGTGTCCTTGGTTTTCAAGTCTCACAGATTTATTTTTTTTATCAGATTAAATGTTTGCCTCATGAAACACTTGTATTGCTTTCACTGAAACTAATGGAATTCAGAATATTTACATCTGGAGGTAAAACCTGGCATTATAATAAGGATGCTTTATAGGAGAAAAATGTTTTCAGCTCAAAAATTCGATAGTGTCCAAAATGAACATGGAGAGAGTTTTTAATAAGCAAATACAACTTTTTATTTGGATCATGTAGGAGTTACTCTGTCTGGCCTGCTATGGTATCAAAGGAAGGTGTAGTTGCAGTTCTCCTGAGCTGTCTGCTGGCCTTGCTCCACTGCTGGCCACAGTTCCCCACCATGTGGTGAGATCTTGCTGTGGCATGCACACTGCTGTTTCAGCTCTTGGTGTTAAAATGCATGGCATGAGCTGTGGGGAATGGCAATTTCTTTCCAATTAACAGATCTAAAAGAAAAATTAGAAAAATTAAAAATGCTGTCCCTTTGGCAGTTCTCAACTCTGTGTGGTTACTCGTACACACACCAACAGATGTAGTACCCAGGAGTTAGCCTAGAAATGGTGTGTGGAGTTTTCCTGGGAATTCAAAGCAGAGGCAGGGTTTGCCTGCATTCGTGGTAGTGGGTCCTAATTCTGAAGCTGAGACCCTTAGCACAGTCATTTGCTTAGCAATAGAGGGAGTATTTGGGATGACTCCTCTGTGAAGAAAGTGAGGGAGAAATACATGATCATGGGTGAACTAAGGCCCAAAATCACCTAATGTAGCACAACTGCTAGTGCCAAGTGCTAAGCTGCCTAAGGGGAGAGCACAGTGATTTCGGGTGCTCTCTACAGCCAGGAGAGCGTTTGGAGTCTTCATAGGGTGAGTGAGGCCTTTGGGTGCTCTGAACTGTCTTCTGGATATTTACACTGATGATACAGGATGCTTGTGTTAACTGTGTGCGTCTAATCTGGGCATGTAATCAAACAATTATCCTGAATTCTTTTGGAAGACAACTCCCTTCTTTATGGTAAGTTTTGTTTGTTCAACTGTATATACTAGTTTTCTATATGGATGTCCATGGAAATAGAGCTTGCTAACAGAGATACCACACTATTATTATTTTACTGACTTTTTGGTTTTTTCTTATGCAGGAATTCCTCCTCATATTGATACCCATTCTGCTTTTGAAGATGAAATAATCTCTCTCAGTTTAGGAGCTGAGGTAAACTTAATGTTTGTAAGTGTTTTGATGATTCTTTATTGAGAAATTCCATTTTTGTGTTTAGTACAAGTTAATTTGATTTTCCATGGTGTCTGTTCACACTCTTCTGAGTTTAATATCAAGCATGTAAGATAATGTGATATGCTAATTAAATAAGTAACTGCAATGAGATGTTGTTACTGGAAGATTTGCCAGTGATATTCATGATACACCATTTTTAAATCTTAGCATTCAGTTCTCCATTGACCTTCCTTCATTTTGTATTCATCTTAGAAATTGTATCACTCCTGTTCATGTTTCTAGTTCCATTTTTTCCATCCCTTGTTCCCTCTGGTCTGCATTAGCCTCCCATTATTTTTATATTCAGTACACTTACAGTAGGCTAATGTACATGTATTACCTGTAGAAGGTCCAGTCAGAGTCTGAACCCCACTGAGCTAGTCAGAGGTAGGCAGGTGCTAGGCTAGGTGCAGGCAGATGATGATCCAAAGAGCGGGAAGGGAAATGGAAGAACAGTGGCCTAGCGTGAAGTCATGCAACATATCAAGAGCAGGGCTGAAAACAGTTCATATCATCTAGTCTCAGTGCTCTCTCTGGTGTCTTTACTTTTAGTCTGTTTTGGATTTATCTATCTGCTGCGTCTGTGCCAATCCATGTTTTACAAATTTGGTGTTACGTTCTCTGCCTTAAGCACTACTGCAGCAAGCCTTTGCTACTTGGCCTTCTCATCTTCCTACATATTTCTTGAGAGTATATTCTACAAATCTGCAAGGCCTGCTTCCATTGCTGTCTTGGGCTTTTTCTGACAGGGGAGTTACATATGTTGCTGTGTATTCCCATGGTACTGGATAACTAGAAGCTTAAAAAAGCAAAGAACAGGTTATTGCAGTGGGTAGTAAAGGTTTGACTTTTGAATCTTTCCATTGAAAAGCTATGAATGCTGTATAAGAATGATCTAATCTGCTATTTGTTTTTTCTGGCAGTGGTGTGTAGATGACACTAGGGGTGAGTCTAAGGAAGGGTAGCTTTTTCATTAACACGTGGCAGTGGCACATCTGTGTTCTTGGTTGCTTGAAAAGGTGTCAGTGTTGCCAGTCCTCTCAGCATAATCATAGATGCATTTGTCCATGACTCACAAAATCATCCACTCGAGTAGGAACGTCTGGGATTAGTTGTGAGAGTGGTATGCACAGTGGCAGCAGTTCTTACTACTTTTGTTTTGGAATCTCCCAATCTAGGGGCTACTTCCTCATGTGGCTTCTGCACTTAGCCTTGTCTCAGAGTATGTTCTCTGTTCAACTGCAATGTTGTCTTTAACAGTGCCAGTGCCTCCATGGTAGGTAGCACATAGGAATGTCTGTTTTTCATGCAGTTTCTCTAGGAGAAGGGCTCTAATTGATCTTCTGTGTAGTTTATCCATCCTAAGTTTAATTTTTCCAATACGTGCTGAGCATTCAGAGTAGCACAGCAACAGTAGATGACCCCAACTTACAGCTGTTCCTATGTTGATCTCAGAGATGGCCAAAAGCAGAGTGATTTTTAATCACCTGAGAAACACAAACCTTTGTGGGAAGTGGACTGCCTGGAGCATTATGATGCTGTTAAAAATTGGAATGTGTACATTTCAATCGGGGAAACAGCCAGACGGGCCATTTCTAGATATTTCAGGCATAGACATTGGATACAGTCTGTTAGATAGCTCCCAAGTTTCAGTGCCTTTTCCTAATGGGACATTAATGCACTTTTCAGGTGCAGACAATCAAAGCACGCTTGTAGTAAAACAAGCCAGTGGCCCATGAAATACTGCATTATTTAATGGCTTTTCTTTCTGGTACTTTTACAACTTTTAATGATTTCTTTAATGTGGTTTTGTGCACTTAGTTCTTCATCTGATTTTAGAATGTGAATATGTGAGTTAGCTATTTTCGGAGTGAAGCCCCTTACTCTATTCCTATTAAAGCTTAACGTACAAAATTTACACACTCTGATAATAAATAATTGGAGTTGCATATACAGCAGCAAACTTTAGTATCTGTCTGTTCTTCTCTCTGTTCTTCTCTCTGTAGTGTGACAATTCTTTTTTTTCACCTGAATAAGTTATACTGCAATGTAATGGAAAACATACATAAACAAAGTCGTATGCCTTGTCCTTTCTTTAGTCTCCTCAATAGTAGAGGCACACAGTTCAACAAAAAGTGCTATAAAGAAATAGCCTTGCAGCCCAACTGATTCTGTATCCTATTTTGGAATTTGGCTAACCAGACACTTCAGAGGAAGAAAAGAAAGCAGAATGCCTCATATAGTTTATTCTTATACTAAGTCATGGAAAGAGCTTTTCTTTCGATTGGTTGTATGCTTGTCCTTCCAGGATCTGAGTTAGGCAGATTCTATTAATTAAAATAAATGCTTTGGCTTACAAAAAACAAGTCTGTGGCAGAGCAGGGGACTAAACACAAGTGCCTTCCTAGCCTAGTGCCTTAGCTAACAGGACAGGTTCTCCAACTTCTTATATCATCTTCACAGAACCACAGAATTGTTTAGGTTGGAAGGGACCTCTTGAGGTAAGGCCCGAGTTCAAACAGGGTCAGGTAAAGCAGGTTGTCCAAGACTCTGTCCAGTTGTGTTTCCAATACCTCTGCACGTGGAGACTCCAGAACTTCTCTGGGCAACCTATTCCAGTGTTTGACCTCTGTCACAGTAAAAAAAATGTGGTTTTTTGTGTTCAGATAGAATCACTTGGGTTTTAAATTGTGCTTATTGTCTCTTGTCCTGTTGGTGGACACTACTAGGAAGAGTCTGGCTCCCTCTTCTTCGTCCTCTTCCATCAGGCATTTATACATATTGGTAAGAGCCTTCTTATCTGAGCCTGAGACATCTCTTTTCCAATCTGATCAGTCCTAGCTCTCTCAGCATCTCCTCATATAAAGATACTCCTTAATCATCTTCATGGCCGTGTGCTGAACTTGCTCCGGTAAGTCCATATCTTGTGGTAGGAAGTCCAGTCCCAGTACTGGACACACTACTCTAGATGCATCCTCACCAGTGCTGAGCAGAGAGGGAGGATCGCCTCCCTTGACCTGCTGGCATTGCTCTTCCTAATGTAACCCAGGAGGCTGTTAGCCTTTTTTTCTGCAAGAGTACATTGGTGGCTCATATTCAACTTCTTGTCCACCAGGACCCCAAGGTCCTTTTTGGCAAAGCTGCTTTCTAGCTCATCAGCCCCCAGCATGCAGTGATGCATGGAGTTATTCCTGACCAGGTGCAGGACTTTGCGTTTCCCTTTGTTGAACTTCATGAAGTTCCTGTTGGCAACGGTTCTCCAGCCTGCCCAGGTCCCTGTGTATGGCGGCACAACCATCTGGTGTATGAGCTGCTCCTCCTGGTTTTGTATCGTCTGTAAACTTGCTGAGGGTGTACTTTGCACCATTGTCCAGGTCATTAATGGAGATGTTGAACAGTGTTAGCCCCAGTATCGACCCCCAGGTACACCACTAGTGACGTGTATCCAACTGCACTTTGTGCCACTGCATTCTTCACTGATACCTTGCAGCCTAAATCACACTATTGAGAATCAGTCTTTTCCTCAATAGCGAATGAGTTTATCCAGTAACAAAGCACTTTGTACTATTTTGTTAGAGGAATCAGTGTAAGTCTAATTTGTTTCTGTAAACTTGATTTATGTTAAAAAAGGAATAGCTATTGGCATGTGGCATGTGTGTTCATTTTAAATATGAACAATCTTGAGAAGAAAATAAGGGCATGATTCTTCACAACACTGCATTTGTCTTGCATCAGATAACCTACAGCAATCCAAGTTCTTATGCTTGTATGAAATAAGGCAGAAATATAGGTGTGAGATTCTCCTTCCTGTCTTAGTCACATGGAACAGCTTTGTCAAGGGGCACAGAGAAACCAAGTGGCTCAATTTTGTTCTAGTTGGTGCAATACGTTGTGTTTTGGGGAGTTTACAAGAGAGATTAAACTTGATTTGAAGGAGAAAAATCTCACTATTACTTTGTACTTCTGCCTAGCTTATAAAAAACATCAAATAGTGTGAGGGCAAAGCAGTGAGACATGTGATGTGTCTTGTCCTATAATATTCCAGGAAAAGTGAGGGTCTCAGCCTAATCACTTCTCTGGTTTTGACCCATTTATTTGGCATCTCCTGGGAAACTGCAGAATAAAGTGAGACTTGCAGAATGTCCTGTGGGCTTGTAATGGCATTTTATAAATTGCCATATTCACCCTTTCTTTATAGGACCTGATACACTGAAAATATTAATGAATATCAATTTCAATGTTGTGTTATTGAATACAACTTTCTTTAATTCAGAACTTGTCATAGTAGGAGAAGAAAGGCAATGGGGTAAAATTAGTTCAGAGTGATTTTTATTAAGCTTGATGGCAAACCATATGTCCTGTGTCCATGAATTTGAACAAAGTACTGCAAAACAGAGAACAGTCCTTTCTGTTGAGAATTTTCTGTATTTTATTTGTTAGGTGTTATTTTCAGTGCCTCCATTTGGTGTCTCTAAAGATACGTATTTTTACAGTATTTCATCTTAGGAGCCTGGCCAAGCTTGCAGCTGTCTCAAAAAAATATCCTAGTTAAAGCCTGTGTCAAATTTCCTTTTGTAGGTTTGCAGCAGGAGCTTGATCAACATTGAGATTTCTGTTTTTCCTCTTTTCCTAATTTGCCTTTTTACATGCTGTCATGTAAGCCTTGATTCATTAGAACTTTAGAAAAACCAGAGGTAGCGTTTCTATGATGAGCTCAGTAGTGCTATGAGAGTATCCAACCCATAAATGAATTTTTCCTTCCTGGCTGCAGATCTCACCCCCAATAAACAGGTAGCAACACCCTGCAGTCTCTCCTCATCAGCTCTGTCCCTTCTGTCCAAGACTGCTGTGGGACACCTGCTGCCCTATGCCAGAGGGTGAAGTGCAGCCATAGTTTTCCTGAAGGGTGTCTTGTGTTGGCACCATACTACAATCTATGCTGTTCTGTCCCATTTTCCTAATAGCCAGCCCTGATGTGGACACGCCAGGCTTGTCATTCTCTTTTCCTTACCTTCTGCTTTTCTTCCTCGAGTGCCTTACTCTACTTCGTATCCCCGTGCCTTGGCCTAGTGGAAGGCTGGTATAAACACTGAGAACTGCTGTGATGCTCTGACTAGACCCCTGACCTAATGTCTTCAAAAGGGAAGCTTCAGGGTTTTGAGTCAGATTTATGGCTCGGGGTTAAACAGTGGGGCCGCGTGTGGATCGCCCTTGACCTCTGCCTAACTTCTGTTCATCTGAACACATATTCATCACATCTTAGTCTGCCGACGCTAAGTGCCTTGATCTATAAAGAAAAGCTGTGACTCTCTTAAGCCTTGAAAGCAGAGCAATATTACAAAGAAAAACTCCACCAGACCTTTTGAAATATGTATGACTGATGGCCATCCTAGAACTGATAGCATGAGGTACCCTGCTATTACTAATCTCTCAGGCTGATAATTGACCATTTTTCTGGCACTTTTGCTTCTTATCTGTTGGTCTACTTCTAATCTGTCTTGGTTAACAAACAGAAACCTAACAAACAGCTGTTATATCAGCAGCTGTTTCTGTAATAGCTGCTTGAGAGATTTTATCAGAAGCCTTTAGAAAGTCTAGATTGTGCCCAGCCTTTGACATTTTGCACCTGTTTCATGTCTTGTGTCAGCTTTAGCAAGGCACTGGCTATTGTTGTGTTAACTTTGTGGTCCCACTCTTATTTTGCTTATCTTGGTTAGTTGCTAATCCAGTTTCACTTACTGTTTATATTGCTTTATTTTTGTTTTAAGGGAAGGCAGAAAGCATCTTACCTATTTAAGGAATTACTCTGGTAGCAGTTATATACCAATGTTTTTCCTCTGTCCATGCTAGTAGTAGGTGAAATAGTAGTAATAGTGATCAATATTTAAAAAGAGATTGGATTGGCAGAACCAAAATGTCTCTTAACCCAAATGGAAGACATTAATTTTAATCACTACAACCTAATGCTGAGTTCAGAAGGTTTGTTCAAGTGAGTCTGATGGGATTCCTGAGGCTCGATAGTGTGCTTTTCAGATCTGTAAGACACGTTTCTTGAGCTGTACCCTTCTTACAGTCAGGGATGTTATCAGTTCTTGAAGAATAGCAATTTGCAGTGGTTTCTGTATCATGTAGCTTGAAACCCAAAGGTACTATATTTATAACTGTGTACCAAATTTAGTTGGCTTGTTCCATTTAAGGTGGTATTTAATTTTTGAAAACTACTGAAGAGCTTCTTCATGTGAAAGGTGTCCTGAGCACCACAAGTTAAATTCATCTGGCTTCATAAATTTGTCTCTCCTGTTTGCATTTACTCTGTATAAATATGTTCTTTGTGTTTCTTTCTATTCATGTCATACTGTAATGTACTGCCATTGAGCTTGGATCAGATACAAGACCCGTCAAAATCAAGGGAGAACTTTCTGTTGAGGTAGTTGAACATTGAATTGTGCCCTCTGAGATAAGTCACAAAGCCTGCAGCCCTTCATGGGAATATATATAATAGTCTGTCTTTTTTGGTAAAGGTAAACATTTGGTAAACATACCATTTTAAGTTTTTATTTCTGTGCTGCATGTCTCTTCCCCATTTGTGTACAGGATTCTGTTCATAGATATCAACGTGTCCTGCTGATGTTTCCACCTGATCAGTTATTTTAACCTTTGTAAGGATCTTGAAAGCCCAGCTTTCGTGTAAATTGTTCAGAGGGAACCTGTCCTGCAATACCTAATCACCTCCTTCCACAGCCTTGCTTGTTTATAGGCTAACTCCTATTTTAGCCAAAGGCAGCAACACCAAGGTGCTCACTGTGTGCTGCTAATGCAGACAAGCAGTTGTTTGTAAAGTGCTACAGGAATCTGCTAACCAATCTTGATTTGCACTGAGATGCTACAAGAAGATCATTCAGACAGCATTGCCCCCAGAGGAATGATACTAGCATTATGTCTCTAGAAGCTGTATGGCAGTAATTTGTTGAGAAACAATATGGCAGCATGGAGATCTGACCTTCTCTGCTACCTCCTCAGCTACTTGGGAAGAACAAAATCAAAGCTAAGCTATGACAAAGCCTGTATTTTAAAGTTTTGTATGTAAAAATTAATCTTTTTTTCCCTCCTTTTTCATATTGGTGAGATGTTACAGTTTCCAGGTGCCTCTTTGTATGAGTTGTCCCTGTGGTGAGTCTCTGAGGTCTGGGATTTACTGCTAGTGGGCCAATACTGGGCAAATAGCTCTGCAGAGCTTTGTCTCCTGTCTCCCTTTTGTTGATTCCATATCAGCCTTCCTTCCTCTCCACAGAAGAGAGAAACTTGTCATCTACTGTGCCTTTCCATAAAGCTGTTCCCCGCTATGCAAGGCTTAATAAGTCCTAAATTGGCTAGAATCCTGCTTTACTGCTGAGGAAGGACGGGCAGCCTGTAGTTTTATTGCTGTGAGATCTCTGGTCTGCAGAATATGCTGTGACTTGCTGAGACATTTCTCCTGGGTCTGCTAAAGTGGGAATTTGCCTTACTCCGTTCGGTGCAGCAGGTCTATGTTTCTTGCACGTGGTCCATTATTTTGGCTGCTGAAAGGGAAGGCAGAGCTGCAGCTCCTTCTGGTTCATACCATTTTGCTTTTTTCCCAGTCAGTTGGTTGCTCTTTTTAGCATCCTGTGTTTTGAGTTGTTGGTGTTAAGAAAGGGACATGGGAATAATGTTCTCGTTGTCTTCTGAACTCCTCTGGACAGTTGCATCAGCACAGCATCTGAGGTAAATGTGGAAAGAGAGACAAAAGAAATTGCAATTAGGAGGAATTTGAAAATGAAATCCACTCAATATCAAATGGAAAAATACATAGAGATGCTATGAAAAATGTCGTATAGTTCCAGTGAGTTTTGTCACAATCACAGCAAAATCCTACTGTGAGTGAAATACTTTCTAAAATGTTTGAAGTCTGCAGTAGGGCTTACGATTTTCTGACTGTAGTCATAGCTGCTAAATAATGAAAGAAAACTTGTGCATAATTCCTTCACCAACTTGATTCTGTTTTAACAGAACCTGTTGCCTCCAGGCTATTTGCTTTTTCTGTAGTGTGCTTATTTTGTATGCTGAGGCAGCATCATTTCACTTCCAATTCTCAGATGTCTGTCTGTTACGGCTTTACTGTGACACACAAATACAGGTACTGAATTTTTCAATGGAAACAAATGTACTCTTTAAAAAGTGTTTTGCTATTGCTAGAGAATTGTAAGTGGTTTTCATGTGGTAGGAAATATGTAGATAGATAAAAATCTTGAAAGAAAAAAAAAAGATGATGCACGGTATTGCTCTTTTTAAACCAAAACCTGTTTTTTAAATCTTATTCCACTTCACTCCCCCCCATGCATCCTTCAGTATGATACATGAACTACTTTTCAGTGGTGGTGGGATGAATTAACTGTTTAAATTTACATTTCAATTAATATTTTTACAGCTGAAATTATTTTTGAGTCAGGTTTTGGATTATAGTTCTTGAAATATAGTTCAATTTTTTTTTTAATAGAAACTTGTGTATTGTTGTTTGAGTAGTTACTAATTTCTTTCTTTTTCTAAAGAATTTTTAATTTCTGCAAGAGGTTTATCAGTAGAAGTTATTTCTATTCTCCATGTTATTTTTAGAAGATCAATACTTGATGCATGAAATGGAATCCTGGTGTCTTCCACAAATTAACAGCAAACAGGCTGAACTCTGGGGCATTAAAAAGTCGTTATCTTTAGCTGTTGCATTTCAGCTGTACTTCAGTTCTGGAATTCAATAAAGAAATGTAATTTCATTAGCTAGTGATGTAATCTCTATTGTCATAGGAGCCTATTTTAAGACTATGGCAAATTTCATGTAGAAATGACAAGTAGTCAGTCAATAATAATAATCACAAGTAGTCTATAAGCAAAGAAACAAGCTTGACTTGTTAAGCTCCTGCTGTGGTATATTCTCTCTCCTGGCTTTGAACTGGATTTCTGTAACACCGGTAAGTGTAGCAAACGGGGTTTGAAGTTTGTCTGCATTTATACTGTCTTTACAAATCTGAGGATTTTGCGTACTGCAATGTTCTGTTTCTGTTTTTCTTTCCACTTATGTTGAGTGTTTCAGGAGGAGTTTCTCCACAGAGCTCTTGTTTCAGTAGGGTTGACTCTGGAAATTTTTATTAAGGAGCTGGCAATTTAGAGTGGTTAAAAGCATGCTGGAGCCAGAGCTATCACATCTGTGATGCTGATACACTTGATGGAAAGATTCTCAATCAAGGTAGGAAGAACTGTGTGCGCTTCCAGGAGAAGAAAGCGGGTAGGCAGTCTCCTGGTGCAGTGCAAGGGCAATGCAAGTGAAGCTCTGGTCTGTTTGCTGGGGCAGCAGAAGAATGGTTGGAAGGAACCAAGGTTGATGGTGCACCTGAAAGCAGGGAAAACTGGACACTTCACGGTTCCTTGTGAGGTGTTCTTGTTCTTCCTCTTCCTCCTCTCCCTCTGTTACTGTGTACATCTCTCTGCAGTGCATGTTCATGCAAGCCATTGTAAATTCAGGGCCAGATGCTGAGGCTCTGGTAGAGCCCTTTTGTATAACTTTTGGCTGCATTATGTGAAGACAGTCATTGAGCTAATGAAGCAGATGGAGGGAATGAGGGAGGAAAGAGGAAAGATGTTGCTTGTTATGAAAATCAGCAGTGTTGGAATAGTGCTTATCCAAACATCAAAATGTGGTTTTCCTTTTTGATTGCTTTACCTGCTTTAAAATAGTACGTATATTTCAGATGTGTGCTACTTCCATGGGGTGAAACATAGCAATTGTGTGAATTGATAAAACAGTTTTCTTCAAATGTTTTTAAAGAAGTCTTTCTGCTGTGTTTTGAATTATACCTTTTGGCCCTAGGAGACATAATTAACCAAGAAGATGGCTTTTGTTTTGTTTCGTGTGGGGTTTTTTGTGTATGTGTGTGGGTGTTTCTTTGGGGGTGGGAGCGTGGGGTTTTGGGGTTTTTTTAAGAGTTACATGCTTTTGTCTGCTAAGGAATCACTTTTCTTTGTCTTTAAGCCATTTCTGTAAATTCATGCCCAGATCTTTGTTTCCAATTTACAGTGAAGATGTAGAGGATTAAGAAACAGGCCATATGGTAGTTTCTATAGCAATAGATTAAAAACTGTGTCTTCTCAGCTCTTGTGAGATATGATGCAGGGTAAGGCACAGTTTCCATGTCTTCTATTCTAGCAATTCTCTGTTATTTTAATGACCTCTGGGACAGTTGTTGGATGGAATTGTGAGAAGGGCTAGTTGACCTTTTGTTTCAAACTCAGGCTGAGTAAACTCATCATTTCATCCTTGTGAGTTACAGATATTCAGCACTGGACTATTTCCATACTGCTTTTTCAGCAGGGGGCGAGATTGTAGTGATAATAGTGCAGGAAGAGGTTTTAATTGAGGCAGGACTCTTTTAAGCAGAGTTGAGGCATCTGCTGAGTCCATACTTGGGTGCCCTATTTAATAACTTGTTGTCAGTGATATTAAGACACATTTTAGTGTTTACAAGTAGGTGTGTATGTGTGCACTGCATGCTTGAGCTCCTCTGTAATCAGTGGGGATTGGGTCAGTCCAGCCTAGGGGGTGATTCAACTCACACTAAACTAGACATCCAGTGTCTGGTTTCACAGGTTTCAGTTCCCTAATAGAATGCACAAATCTATGCCCAAATGTAGCCATCTTAATCTTGAACTGAATGACTATTCCTGCCCGATGACTTAGTTAGCTTGGATTCCTGGACTACAGCACTGCAAGCAGAAAGCAGAGTAGAGTAAGGTCTAAGGAACAACCCTGGTGTTTGTGGAGAGTGAGGGAAGATAGTTTTCCACTATACAGGATGATGCACATGCAGCCTGTTTTACCCATGCCTTGAAATACCCTGAAACTCTAAGGACTTGGACTGTTACACAACAGCTCTGGCACACTAGTACGTGGTATGAGTGTACCACCCTGAATGTAAGTATTTCTCTTCCAGGAAAGAGGACCTGACTCCCTCATTAGCATAGGTGTTTCTTGTTCCCCATTTGGCAGTATTACTCAGCCAAGACCTGGTTTGTCCTCTATCAATTATTATTTATGTTACATGGAGGCCCTATTCACAGTCCCTTACACCGCTTCTGTTATAGAAAACTTGCAATTAAAGGTTATAAGGATTGATAACAGGATGATAAATGTAGAGGTAGGGTGGCATGGGAATAAAATTATGGGTGAAGAGAGTCGTGCTACATGTATTTGCAACCTCGGTAACATGGAAATTGCTGATTATAGTGTGTTTCCACAGATATTTGTAAATGATCAGTGATTTTTAAAAAGATGATATGCTCTTTTTGAACTCTGAAGTGCTTCCTTTTCTACTTAGATATTGAAAATCACTTGAGAACTTGCAAGTTTTTAATGTATGAAAGAATTATAGATATGCCACAGCACTGCATACACAGATGTGCACACCAGAATCCTGCAAATGTCATCTTATACTTGCATATAAAGTTGTACTCATTACAGAACAGCTGCATCTGTGTTGTAAGGACTTGTTCGGTGGTTTCTTGATAGATGTTTGGTACAGCATTAAACATGTAAATAATGATTATTTGCTTTCAGGACAGAGTAATACATTAAGTGCAAGTCTGAGGAGATGGATTTGAGGAGGCAGAACTGCTTTCTTGTGACATCTGGGCATTATATCTTGAACAGATTGAGCCCTCTGGAGGCCACTAGGATCAGGATGTATAAGAGTCCTCTTGTGCTCTTCCATTGAACTCTACTCCATTAGAGAACAAGTGATAAAAAATCCTGGAAGCTTCCTTTCTTCTGGAAAGGAAAATGAGTGATTTCATACATTTGGGGCGTTGTCTGCCCTGATGTAGGTGGATGCAATTCCCTGTATGTCAGTGTAGTAGCACCCACAGATGTGAGGGAAGACATATGACTGAAAGAATGGAAAATATTGCAGAGGAGGCCAAGTCAATAAAAAAAAAATAAATTAAATTACGACTAACAGCATTAGCTTCTTGCTCTCTGTGTCCTAAAAGGGTTTAAGCTAAGAGCTAGGGAGGCGATTTATTAAAGGATGAAAATGGAATGTTAGTGAAATTGAATAAACTGGATGTCGTTGAGAACTTGACTGAGTCTTTGTCTCTGGATTCACAAAAGGACATCAAGGTCATATGCTGGGGTTGGATAGCATTTTCTGGAAAGGAGAAATTATACCAATGATGGCAAAGAGAGGAAAGCAGTGGTAATGCAACTATTGCCTTTTACTGTGGGGGTAGGAAGTCTTTTATGTAGGAGTCTAATATTCAACATTGAGTTTTAAGACGCCTGGGAAGGTGCAAAGGCCACAGGTCTGACATACAAAAGAAACCTGATGCTTTTAGAGTTAGTAGAAAATGGCGTATTTGATGGGTAGTCTTTAATGGATTAGCTTTGTTGTGTTGTTCTTTAATGTGGCTGTTCAATCAGGAAGATTAAACGGTAACCCTGGATTACAAAGAGGCTGTTGAAACAAAGAAGAGTCAGCTTGAGAAGACATATGAGTGAAACATAAAAATTTGTAGAAACAGGGATTGACCTTGGAGTAGGAACAGCAGCAGTCAAAAGTTGGTGTGATGCTGCCAGAAGTACCACCAGCATCCCAACCTCTGCTGAGGCTGGGCAGAACAGCTACCCGTTTAGACGCTATGAAGAGCTGGCATCCAGCTAGTGGGGTGACAGCACAGGGTGCTGCAGTGGAGACACACACCTAGAGTGCCTGTGTGTGAGCCTGGGGGGCCTTTGTCACTGGTGCACCCACATCTCACAGGAGGGGTGCGTGAGTAGGGGAGCACCCATTATGAGGAGAGCGCTGAGTGCTGGTGGCCCACATGGAGGTGGTGTGCGTGTAACTGTGCATGCTGTGGGATTAAGAGTTTTGGGGGATTAGTTATGAAGGCTATTTTGAAATTTGTGCGTGTTAACATTTTGTAGGCATCTAGTGCTGTGGTTTATCTGTTATTTTGGTGATGCTTTTGTTCAATGTATAGTTCACTGGTTGCTTGTTAATTAAGTGTTGTTAATAAATCAGTAAACTACTTTGATTTGATTTAAACCACAGGAGTTGAGTAGTTTCTCCTGTTACAGTCATATTTGAAGTATGGAGCTAAGTATTTCCAAGACATAATGGAAGTATGGTTTTAGGCTTAGTTCGTATGACAGCTGTCCTCAAAAGGCAAGGTGGATGAGACTACATTGTGTTCGGTCCCCTTCAGCTGATGCGCTTCCCCACCTGCCCCTCTTCCCCAGACTTGTGCTGTCTCTTAAGAAGTATAACACTTCCCTGTCTTGTGCTCTAAAACTCCAGGCTGGGGTGAGTTGCCACACAGTTCTCCTAATGCTTCAAACACCTTGCACTGTAAATAATAGTCATACTTTTGGGAATACCTCCAAGCAGTGTGGACCTGAGGCAGTGTGGGTCACTTGGCCTCAGGGCTGGAGGTTGTCTCTAATCATCTTTTGTTTAGAAATGTAGGTGTACGCAGTGTGGCTAAACTTCAGCACTGCAGTTATTCTTCAGCAGCAATGATCAGTGATGAGGCACAGTAGAGGAGTTAATGGCATATCTCAGCTCTCCTGGTCTGTGGTGTACTGATTGAAACACTTCTAATAACTTGGAGTTGGTGAACCTCAAGAGATACATCCCTGGAGATGTGGAGATCCCAAGGAGAGTGGGATTCCAGCTAACTGTGACGAGGCCTGCAGAGTATTGGAAGCTTCTCCATCCAACAGGAGGAGCAGTAGTTTTCCTCATGTGCACTACCTGAATCTTGTAAACACGAGTACAGTCAACAAGAGAATTTGTGTAATGGAGTCAGTGGCGTACATAATAGCTAGGAGAGATACTGGTATGCTGTTCAGTGGATACACTCTCCTCCTTGGGGTTATCAAGAAAATCATAACAAGGTGACACCTCAGAGAAAAAAGAATGAAGTACTGTTCATATATTGAAATGGTTTTTAAACATCTATATTCTAGACTTCAATTAAAAGGAAAAAATATATGGGTACTTAAAACTACACAGAAAATTCAGGAAGATAGCAATGCATTGCATGGATAGAAAATTGAATACAATTTTTGAATTAAAAAAGCCCCTAATAGGTATATTAAGCATCTGACTAGCATCACCATAGTGGCTAAGTAGATAAGCAGGCTTAGCAAGAGATGGTATGCTTTGGTGTAAATCTGATATGGGGGAGGCCTGTGCATGTGTTGAGAGATTTTTGAGGTAGGCAGTACTGAAATATCTTGTCATTATGATTGTCATTGTTGCACTCATTTTCTGAAGTATGGCTAGAGACCATGGTATAGGATGTAAATATCAGCATAAGTTACATAAGATAAATTTCCTATGACCTGGATTATTCAGAGAGGATAAACCTATTCTCTTTCCACTTAAAATTCAGCATTTTTCTGAATTCTAAATTTTGGAATTTAGCAATGTTTTTTACAGTGGAGGGCACTGTGTATTACTGATTGATTGCCTCAGTCCAGTGTAAGCCAGCATAGAGCCTGTGTCTCTGCGTAGAGCCCCACTGTGTTGTTCAAGCTCTATGTGTGGGCTTTAAACCTCGCAGCTGTCTTTGAAGTAGACATTCTTTTTCATCTGTTTTACATGTGGGAAACTGCTGTGTAGGCTGATAATGTGTCTTTGCTCTTTGAAAATTCAGTAAATAATGTCAGAGACTTGAGAAGCATTTCACATTGTACTTTTTTTAGCTTTAGAGTATGTTTCGTCTGTTGACATCAAATACAAATTGCATCAGGGACAAAGCTTAGAAAAACAATGTTGTCATTCCATGCTGTAGCTGTGAAATCCTTATTGACGTTGTCCTTATAGCCCTGTTCTGTTAATTCTGTTTTGTCTTTGGATCATTACTTATTTGATAGACCGGTCATTCACCTCCATCCTCCTGCTCTTTCATGAAGTGCAGTACCACTGCACTGGAAGGTGGTGCAGACTTCTCATTCCCTGAGGAGTTAAAACCCCATACTTTATTCCTTTTTTCTTTTAAGCTGGATTCTTTTCTGGTTTTTGCATTTTGCTGTATTTTATGCCACAGGAACAATGTTCGTGATGTGGGTGTCACTTTGCTTTGATGTTTAGCCATCCTTGAAAGCTGTTTGCTGCTTCATGTGCTCCCTTGTCATGAACACTCTCTCTAAAATAACCTGGCATCATGACAAGATATTTAAATCCACAAGTAGGTATTATTAGCTCTTTCTTTCGAGTTTTTTGCTGTATATATAGAGACATTCTATAGTACAAAGAAGGTAAAAATTGTGTAAGATCAAAACATCCACTATTTTTATTTTTCAATATAATCCCTGGATGATGCACCATGGGCTAGCTGGAGTTTTGGTCTTTTTTGACTCTGCCACCTAAGTGAAAAAAGAAAACAGGTAAAAACAAAAATGGTAATTGGAAATAGCTCCTGTGGAGGAAAGCTGTCATGAAGCAGATTGATTCAGCAGTGGCAGAGTTGCTTTATTGATTGTGAGTCCTTAGTAAATTAAAAAGAGGACCAAATGCGTTAATCTTTTGTGTGTGTGTGTGACAGTGACAATTTAGAGTGTTCTGCCAGGATAAAGACACATATAGCAGTGTGGGAATGTTATCTATTTCAGTCAGTAATAGGCTTTTCTGAGATAAGAACAGAGTTCTTCAAAAACCCTTCTGGGTTAAATGTTCTTTACTGTAGACAAAGAACAGCAGAAATACTGTTGCTTGGTTGTTTGGGTTTTTTTTTTTTTAAGCATTCAGGTGCAGTTATTCTAGGTAAAGGAATGAAACACAGGAATTGCACTAATTTTCTTCAGATGTTCACAGTGAGTTCCTTAAATTTGAGTCTCTGTCTGAATTGCAATGTCAAATTTGTTGTTAAAAGTGCAAAAATTTAATATATTCTAGCTGAGGATCTCTGTCTGCTTCATAACTAAAAGTCGGATTTGGGTTTTTGACTCTTCCAATTACTGATAATTACTTAATGTCATTGCCCATTTGCAAGTAAGTTAATCCTTTATTTATATTTTCCTCCCCAAATCGTCACTGCTTGTCATAAAGATGAAATTCATTTAGAAGGAGAGCAGCCACACAGTGTGAGATGATAATACAGAAGCTTTTCCTTCACAGAAATGTAGGGAGCACAGACAGAGCTCGGGTCCTGTGCCAGTGAGGACTAGACTTGCCAGATGTTATGTACGATAGATGATCTGTTTTTCAGCCTCAAATTCTGCACCATCAGAAGTTTGTTTCACATACTTCTTGTTGGCTTAGCATAGCTCAAGTTCAGCCAGGAGGGCATGCTCTCCTCTTGTATTGTCTGCTATTTCCTGCCACTTCTGCCTGAAAATCCAGCTACCGGGGTAGTTTTGTGATCTCTCGTTCTCAACGTGCTGTTATAGTGCACTCTGGATCTCTGCTATTTTGGATGCACAGTTGTTAACAGGACAGGGTTGGAGGAGCATCTTCCGCTCAGAGACTCTGGGGCGCCATGCAGTTGGGGGAAAAGGAACTGGAGATGCATGAGGTAAAGCAGCAGAGAAGGCAGGGAGCTGGAGGAACTGTTTCCCACTGCTTCGTATAGAGTCCCCCAGCCTGGTGTGCAGAGAAGTGAAAGGGAACAAGGTCCTCTTCCAGGACCTGGAAGGAGGTGGGAACTGGAAGTGTAGGAGACCCCACGGAGCTGGCAATCATTGACTCTTGGAGAAAGTGCTGTTCTTCAGTATCATCTGCAAGAACAGGGCTTTGTAGCTACTACTGACACAGGAAGAGGGACAGTGGGGTAACTGAACCTCCGGGAAGAATCTGGACAGTCTCATGTTCAATTTGTTCTGTGATACTTCTGAAGAACCCAGTCTCTATCTTGTCCCCTCAACCTGTCCCCCAACAGCAGTGAGCCAGATAGGCGAAAGACAGACAGATACCGTCTCGCCCATTTCATCCGACCACTTCACTCCCCATGTCTTTTCTTTTCATGCTTTTTCCTTTCCTTACTTGCTGGTCCTGATTAGACATCCTTTGGTTTCTTTGTGTTGCCAGATAGCTCCATCTTTTTACAGAGGCTTGCACCTAGTCACGCTTTATGGGACAGCCTCCTCATCAGATCTGTGAAGCCACTGTGTTTTCTCCTTCTTCACCCCATACTTCTTTGAGGATACCTAGAAGAAATTGCTAAGTGCAAGGGAAGGAGTATATTACAAGTGGCTGCCATTCATCTATTTGTGTAGCTATTGAAGTGTTTCATAATCATTAATCAGAACTTATAGGCAGGCTTTATTCCTGTTTCCCTGTATCTCTCTTCCCCTTTCAGCCCCACTGTTTGTCACCCGTGTCATTTCTTGCCTTAAATTTAGATACCTCAACAGGAGTAGCTGTGTCACTCTGTGGGTGGTACTACAGCATAAATAATTTTTTTTTCCTAAAAATGTAAATGCTGTCGTAGTTTGCTCCAGTGTGCACAACATTAAAGAGTAAATGTTGTAAGTGGTAATTTGTAGTGTTTAAAAGTCTTGCTTATTCAGGCTCTGTGTTACTGGTTTTTTTGGTGCTGAATGACTGATCATGGCACCACTGTTTTCTCTTTGTTAAACACATCTGTATGCAGAAGCAGAACTGCTTAATTTGTTTCAATCTGGCATACTGTAGTAATTCTGCTTTTAAATCACATACTTAGTAGGTTACAAATCAGGTGGCAGCACTTTCATGGTGCTAATTCTCCAGTGGAGCTGGAACCGCTGACTTGAATAGTTTTTGACCACTTTTCAGTTTTGGTAAGTCTTCTGTAACTCATTTGGCTTGCTTAAATGACCTGCTCCTTATTTTCCACAGCAAGAGTTTCTCTCATTTGGGAAATATAAAAGGATAACATTCCTAGCCCAAGCAGAAGCAAAATGTAGTACTGCCATCTGGGCTGTGAAATCGGAATGAAGCTGAAAGCGTTACCTCAATATATTGCCATGGCTAGAAGCCAGGTGGCAAATAATACAAGGGTGGTCTGGTAGTTGCCATGTTAGTCAGGATCTTGGGAGACTGCATGTGCTTGTTGTGCTGCAAACCTCCAGGAATGAGGGCAGATTGGAAATTATTTCTCTCACCTAATACTGGTTATCTAAATGTTTTGTATCTACTGAGTTAATTGTCTCAGCTCAATCTGCTGTGAATGGATGGCTATTTCCAGAGGGCATAGGGTCATTCCACATCACTTAGCTCTACATTTTAGGCTAGGATGAATCACTCTGTGGAGATTCTTGTCTCTTTCTTCGTAGACTTCACAAAAAGACAGTAGCTGACTGCCTTAGCCCAGGTACCTAACTTTCAGCTGCCTGAGTTACAGCGAATGAGCCCTCTCTTCCTCTTCTGCAGTTGCCTTTAGTTGAGGGGTAGTAATCCTTTCCTACCTCACAGGTACACACAGAGATAAAACAGTGCTACCATGTTCTCACAAGAAAGTTATTACTGTAAAAAGAAAATTTTCATGAAATCACAGAATGGTTTGGGTGGGAATGGACCTTGAAGATCATCTGATTCCATCCCCCCTGCCATGGGCAGGGACACCTCCCACTAGACCAGATTGCTCAAAGCCCCATCCAACCTGGCCTTGAACACTTCCAGGGATGGGGCCTCCACAGCTTCCCTGGGCAACCTGTTCCAGGGTCTCACCACCCTCACAGGAAAGAATTTCTTCCTAATATCTAATCTAAATCTACCCTCTTTCAGTTTAAAACTGTTACCCCTCGTCCTATCGCTACACTCCCTTGTAAAGAGTCCCTCCCCATCTTTCCTGGAGGCCCCCTTTAGGTACTGGAAGGCTGCTATAAGGTCTCCCTGGAGCCTTCTCTTCTCCAGGCTGAACAACCCCAACTCTCTCAGCCTGCCCTCATAGGAGAGGTGCTCCAGCCCTCTGATCATCTTCATGGATCTCCTCTGGACTTGCTTCAACAGGTCCATGTCCTCCTTATGTTGGGGGCCCCAGAGCTGGACGCAGTACTCCAGGTGAGGTCTCACAAGAGTGGAGTAGAGGGGAAGAATCACCTCCCTCAACCTGCTGGCTGTGCTTCTTTTGATGCAGCCCAGGATGCAGTTGGCCACCTGGGCTATGAGTGCGCATTGCTGACTCATGTTGAGCTTCTCATCCGCCAATACCCCTAAGCTCTCTTCAGGGCTGCTCTCAATCCATGCTCCTCCCAGCCTGTATTTGTGCATGGGATTGCCCTGACCCAAGTGCAGGACCTTGCACTTGGCCTTGTTGAACTTCATGAAGTTTGCACAGGCCCACTTCTCAAGCCTGTCCAGGTCCCTCTGGATGGCATCCCTTCCCTCCAGCATGTCAACTGTTCCACACAGCTTGGTGTTGTCAGCAAACTTGGTGAGGGCGCACTCAATCCCCCTGCCCACTGTCCATGTTACCAACAAAGATGTTAAGCAGCACTGGTTCCAATACCTGCCTCTGAGGAATGCCACTTGTCACTGGTCTCCATATATCTATATATCTATAGATACAATTTTTTTAAAAATTTACTATTTATTATATATACACACATATTTGTGACTGCCTCAGATTTTTTGACACTGTGCTGAAAGGGAGAGACCTTAAGGACAGAGACCTAGAGGCTTTTGCATCCGTAGGGAAATACATAGCTGTTTTGTGGCAATATTCTGATGAACACTTTGAGGAGGGAAACAAAGCTAGGAGTTAAGAAAGCCTGGCATGTATATGAAGCTCTGTAAGTCATACTCATTTGCGATGGCTGGTTTTGTTTCTTTTTAGATTGTGATGGATTTCAAACACCCTGGTGGCCATACAGTAGCAATTATGCTGCCCCGATGCAGTTTATTGGTGATGGCTGGAGAGTCCAGATACCTGTGGACACATGGGTATGTGAAACAGTCCCTGCATTGCTGATAATGGAAGAATAATATATATTGTTTGTTTGCTTTGTTAATGACATTCTGTATTTAAAATTGCTCTGAAAGAAATCAAGTTAAGTTTTGTAATTAATATACAAATTCACTTCTCTGCTCAGATGCTGCTCTGGTTAAATTGAAAAAATTGGGCGTTTTGGGAAGCTAATTGCCAGCCCCTGAGCTGCCATTTCCTGCTGCTGTCACAAGTGAAGTTTTGTTTGGCAATCGCTCTCACTTACATCTGCAATGTGAAAGTCTTCAATGACTCTGAACTGGCAAAGAATTGATTGTAGCGCAATTAGCTTCACCATTTCCTTTCTCTCTTTTCAGCCCACAGATTTTTCCCATTGGATCATATATGCCAAAGGCTTTAGAGAAGGGCTGGTTTAAGAGAGTGACTTCCCCTGCACAGAGGGCATGAGGATGACAAAGGAGAGTCTTCCTGAGCTCTTCCCAGCTGCTTTAGGGACACTAACTACTGATAAGTCTGTATTGTACTGAGCAGCTTTGGGATACTGGAAAAGAGATTTCTTGAAATGTGTCTTGAGGCTTTGGTTATTGTAGAGTTTAAATACATGCTTTTTAAATCATGCACCACTGGGAGATACTTACAATAGGAGTGCTGAAATTGGCGAAAAGGCTAAAACCTTGGCGAGCTCTGAGAGTGACAGTGGTGCACTTCAGGAGAATGTGGAAACCCTCGTATTGGTCAGAAACACCCATGCTAAATGTTTTTTCCTTTGTTTGACCCAAGCCATCACTGGTTGCAGCAGTCAATTGGAGATAGTAATTACATTCTGTGTAAATTAAACATCAAATCCTTTTATTGGCAGATTTTCTGTCTTTTAATTTTACTGGTTGATTTGTATTATGAAGAAGGGTGAATATGAACTCCCCGATGACCTTTACATTGTTTATTTTTATAGAGCGCTTATACCACCTGTATATTCCCTCATTAAATTAAATAGTTGTAAAAAGCAGCTGGTACTTCTGACGTGCATCATTATAGAAGCCCAGGGCAGTGAAACCCTTTGTTTTTTGGTATACAAGACTGAACACGGATACCAGCATTATTAGCTTCTTATTCTGTCCTGTCAAGTACTGTCAGTCATCTTTTGGAATGGTTATCTACAACGTAGTGCAGTTTCCATGTCAGTGACGTTGCTGGCCGGGGGACCAGGAGGGGAGCCAGGGGGCAGCCCACAACCCTGGACATCAGGCAGCCCCGTGGGAGTGGGCTGAGGCCAAGTTGGGATGTCAGCCTGGGGATCAAGGCCTGGATCAGTGGGGCAGTGGTGGTGCACAGACACAGCTGGGGATGCATCTGGGGCAAGACCCAGCAAGACAGCATCTGTTTAAAAGCAGCTCCCAGGGAAAGGAGGGATGGCTCTTGCTGAGGCCTCTGGCTGTCTTCATGACAGCTTTCTCCAAGGCCACCAGCTCTGCTCTTCCAAGCTGTCCCTGGGCAGCCAGACTCCCAGGAGAAGGAAGGATGCATGCAGGGCACTTGCAGTACTTGCCAGCAAGCATTCAAGTTGGGGTAATGTACCTGCTGACTAATAACTGGAATGAGATTATTACTTAACTCACTTGTTCCTTCAGGTGATGATTGTCTTTTGAGAAAACTTAAGATCCCAGATCTTTCTACTCATGTATAAGTTATTCCTGTCCCAGTGCTTGTCCACCTTCCCTAAAAGTAGTTGTTCTGTATATTTTTAAAAGCAGTCGTGGGTCAAGATACTCAACTGGAGTAAGCTTTCCATCATGATAGTGAAGCATACTATTGTAATCAACAAGATTAATCATCTAGTGAGCAAGTGTAGTTGATTCACTTGCATACATAATGTCAGGATGTATTTAAGATCATTTGTGATGCCTTTTATCTTCTCAGAAGTCAAATTAGTGAAAAGTTCAGTTTTGGAATTATTCTGGAAGTGTTGTCAATGTGTGTATTTGGATGCCAAAGGCATTAGAGACTTTGTTTTGACCCTGTTAACAAAGAGAACAGGAAAAGGATTTTTGTTCTGTTCTCTCTGAAAGAGAAACATATGGTTAAGAAATAAGTTATACAGTGTCATCATGGAGAGCAAAAGATATGTGCTGGTTTTATCTCATAGGGGAAAGCAGAATTACGGCTTTTCTGATGAGGTTCATTTGTGATGTTTTTTCTGATGAGGTACATTTTTGGTTGGGTAACCTGGCAAAACACCGTTGCTGACACTGCAATAGTAAAACAATGGTACCAAGCAAGAGGATGTGCAGCATTTTATTTTTGACATTGGGAGTCCTGTTTTTAGCCCAGCCTTTATCTAGAATTCTTGCTTGTAGTATAGGCAAAAGGAAATTATGCAGGTTAAAACTAGAACCTTCAAAAAGAAGACTTATTTCTGAAAATATTAGCTGCTATGCTTAGGTTATTGCTGCAGGTACAAAAAAAAAAATCATAGAAAATCTGCAAACTCAGGATTTGAAATTCTCCTCTCCAGGGAGTCTTGGGCATCCACAGCTGATTATTTCATCATAACTTCATTATCTGCCAGTTCTTTATTATGTCCTAGACTTTCCATGGCTTGCCTTTGGGAGATTTCCATTCTCAGGGCTGCTCCTTGTCTCCTTTTTGCAACATCTAGATGGAGCATCAATGTGCTGCTTCCTGATTTCCAGACAGAAAGGACCTGCACTCTTTTTCCCTGTGACTTGATAAGAGATCAGCTTCCCTGTGGTAGGAAAGATGGCATACAGCAAAGTATGGGAGTGCCCATCAGGCTGAGGGCTGCCTTCTCAGCATTAGGATCATTCTTCTTGGTTAAGTACAGGCACTGGTTAACAGTTTCATGTGACCAGCCAAAGAGTTCCAGTAGAAATCTGAGATGACTGAATGCTCTGCTTTATTAAAAGGTGTGAGACACTTTTCCTCCTCTTTTGGCTCAACCTTTGAGTGTTAAATTCAGCCAACCAATATGGAAGTCAGTTTCATACTGAGAGTTTGTCCTGCTGGGAGTCAAGTGCTTTGAAGTCACCAGCTCTGAAGGGGCTTCACTGAGAGGCCAATTCCTTAGAGATAATTTTTTTTTTTTTTAATTGAGGAAATTTCTGCATTAATCTCCTTGATGACTAAGTTCAGGAAGTGTTTCAGTGTGACAGTAACAGCTTTGAAGTGCTAAGCTATTTCCCTGAAGAGTTTCCATTTTGTTCCAAGAGTATCTACTTTTTCCCTATGTGCAAGTGATGGGAAACCACATGTGGGTGCAGCTGTTTCTCTTCTGTCATGTTGTGTTTCACATTTTACTTTCTCATTTTCCTCTTCTCAACTTTGAGAGAGATCTGTTTGTAGATCTATTAAAGATGCTTGGGTTCGGTACTTTTTCATAATGTAAATCTCTTCATAAAATTATTTGAAACTTCTGTCACCCAAAAAAAGTTCCAAATCACTTTCATTTCATGAATTTTGTCCTTGCAAAAATGTGTTTGTTTTCCATTAAGATCAGTGCCAAATCCAGAAGTAGCTTAAGAAGCTCTGCTCACAGTTTGCTTGATTGATAGACAGATATTGGTCAAGAAAGAAGACCTACAGCAGAGTTTCTGCCTTTAGGCATTTTAGCAAATGTCCCAAGTGCTACTTCTTTGCATCTTCTGTTGTCAGTAAATGGAAAAGCAGCTCTTTCGCAAAGCAGAATTCATTGGAGAGGCCTGTTTGTAAGAAGAAACTTCAATCTGCTAATGTAGAGCTCAGCCAATGCTATGCTCTTATGCCCATAGCTGCCATTTTTACTGGTGTATTTTATCTTTGACAAATATATCTCAGAGTCCTAGAAAAATAAACAATCAAACTTTATGGAAGGAAAGGAAGGGAGAAAAGGGAAATGTAATTACTTGCAATTAAATAACACTTCAATTAACATCATTAGTTTATGTGTCAGCACGTTTTTTTTTCTCTGAAATTGAGTAAGTTGAAAACTGAGAAGCAGCAGTACGTTAAATAGCATGTTGTAATCACACTTGTCACAGTATTTAAGAATTGCCTTCTTATAAAGATGGATTGTTTTTTTCTGATGCAAATGATTCTTTTATTTTGTGTTACTTTGTTTTAGGATTACACCCCGAAAATATGATGTCATTCAAGCATCTGAGCTTGGGCAGAAGGTTGGAACAATCACTGCTGATGCCAGTGATTTAACACTAAATCGAAGGGAAACAAGGACATCATTTACATTCAGGAAAGTGAGGAGAAGCCCTTGCAATTGCAGTAAGTGTCTTGAGGTGATCTTCAAGTCAAAATTGTTACTTATCACCAATAAGTAAGCATTTTTTTTTGAGTGAACAGGTTTATTCCTTTGGGTGGCTTTGGCAGTCCTGGTAGCCATTCCTGAATTGGCTCAGGGTTAGATGTACTATATGGCTTGAATTGGTTGCATCTACTTGGCTGCTGTAGTTTTTCTATACAGGAAGGCATTCGGCTTGCTCTAGAGCCAGGTAAGTAATCTGGAGTCTTGCATTTCATTGCAACCTCAAGTGCCAGAATTATGTACCATAATAGAAGTAGCTACTATTCATCAGGTTCCCATCAGCTTTTGTTGTTTTTTATTTGAAGCGGACCATAATTTTGTGAAAATAAGTATATTAGAGAAGGAGAAGCAGTCAGACCTGCAGTGATAGAGCCATGTAAGTGCCTTAGGGCGGTACAGATAATAATAGATAGGTGGCTCAGCAATTACATGGAATTGAAGTCCATTTGTGCCCTCAGAACAGAATTTCAGATGATGTCATGATCTTTGATATTAGGGGCACTGCTCAGTTTTGAAAACATAAACCTTGTTAACATAGCAGGATGAATGGTCACTGCAAACGGCCTCTGGTACACGTGGGCAGGTTGCTTGTTTTAAGGTCATCAAATGCTTCTGCAGTTTAACCTGCATTTCAATTTTTAAAAGGTAAAGGAGTAATGAAGCATTTTTTGCATTTTAGTATTTCACTTCTAACTTTACTTTGCTAAATAAGTTTAACCAACAATGAATGACTTGAAAAAAAACTTATTTTTTGTGTATCTGTTCATGTATCTAGTTTACCCATCTGTCTGTGACAGCCAGAAAGGACAGCAAAGACAGGTACAACCTTCATTTCCCCACAATGAGATGGAGGCCTCAAAGCTGGAGCAAGAATATGTGCACAACGTGTATGAAGAGATTGCCACACACTTCAGCAGTACCAGGCATAGCCCATGGCCCCGAATTGTAGAGTTTCTCAGGTCACTACCAAAAGGGTCAATAGTGGCTGATGTTGGTTGTGGTAATGGGAAATATCTAGGCATCAACGAGGATTTGTACATGGTAAGTAGTAGCTACTGCCACTTCTTTTCATTGGTACTAGTGTTTATTCCATCGTGCAGTTGTAGCATGTTGGAGCTTCAGTTGTGGGAAGAGTGCCAAGAACAGAAAGCTGTTTCCTGATCCAATATCAATTACCAGTTGTGTTAGGTTTCCACATATGTTCACTATGTGCATTACCCTTTTCTTTTTTCAAAGCCACTTTTGCTTTGCAATTCAAAATGTGTTAATAAAAAAAATAGTAATGGTTGCAGTGGATTGAAAAATTGTAATGGATGCTTTAGCCTTTTTTGTTGTTGAATAAGCTTAATAAAAGGAAAAATGGTTGGGCAGTTTGAATGCTTCCAACAAGTTGGCTGGTGGTTGGGGAATGCAATGTACATGTACTGCCCATGAAGATTTCAGGGACTACTTTTTATACATCCTTTTCACTTCCCTTTGGCCTGGTGGCATGGCTCATTTGTGAATGACGTCATGTTTGGCTGTCCCACCTCTGACTCTGTGCATAGGCCCAGTAAATATGCCAACATAAAATTCATGGGGGAGTCTCAACTTCAGCACAGATTTCTGGCCTTTCTCTTGCTCTCTTTTCACTTTTAGACAGTTGATGTCAGCATCATTCTTGCTGATGTTCTCATCACCTTCCCTGTCTCACAGTCTGTACTTAGCCCAGTTTTACTTCTCTCCCTTCCTATCAGGGAGGCATGAAGCACGTACAAACATGAACCAAGAGATAGTTTTTATTGCAAATATTTCAAAGATTTTTTTTTTTTTGCAAGGGTCAAACTTCCTGTTGTTTTTACCCGAAAGAAATTGTTGAGAGGTGTGCATTATGCTATCCGCTCTCACCTGTTCAAAATTGTTTGATTCTTTCTTGTGCTTGTACTGTGAAACACTTTGAAGTCCATCAGGCTTGAAAACTTCTATGTAAGGCAAAACATTCATTATTAATAATAAAAGTCAGACTTGTTTGTCTGTTTCAGGAGTTTCTGTCCTGCTATTTATATTCAGCTATAAAACATAAGTTGTTATTTACAGCCGTGTCTGTATAAGTAATGGATTTATTTCCATTACTGTTCTTCTAAACTAGAACAAAATCAACTGATTTATATAAGTAGGCATGTTTATGCCTGACTGCTTTAGCCTGAAAATAGTTATTAATGTTCAAGTACATTTCAGTCTCACTCCTGACTCCTGTAAGAAAAATCAGTGACCTTAACTAGGGAGGAGAAAAGTTTATCAGGGTACCATGAAGGTCACCTGGGCCTAGAATGAATTTGGTAAATTGCTGTTGTGTATGTTTGTGGTAGACTTTTAGGGCAAAATCTCTGCAAGATGCTGTGTTCAGAAATTGCCAGCACCAGTTTGTTTTCTGGAGCCTACAGTTAATGAACTAAGGGAAAGAAGGATCACATATCTACTGGCAGTCAGATGAAAGCCAGCCCTTCTCTTCTGTTAATTTTGGAGTTACCTCACTGCATATGTGCCTGCAGGAGAAATCCAAAATGTGAAAAATAACAGTGAAAGGGTGGGAACTTGGAAGGAAGCAGTTGAGACAGTTGAAAAACAGAATCTGTGAATTGCTTCACTCAGTTGGCTTCCCTTGACGTTTTATTTTCTGCTGGTGACAACTAGTTCTTCTTGGTTGGAGCAAGGCTCTAGACTTTGCATTTGCTTATTTTCATCTGCAAGCCAGCAGAGTCTCAGGAGGATGGATGTGCCTCCTTATTTCGACTATATTTATATGTCAGCCAAAGCATTGTTAAAAAAACCCCCAGTGTATATTATGTTTACAGATGTTTTTAAGCTTTTGACAGTATCTTGAAGAGACTAAGAGAACTAAATTATCATAGGTGAGAGGAACGGTGTGGTGAGGAAGGTAGCACTGTTGGATGTCATTCAGTACTGATGAAGGGTTATCAGTGGGTGTCACTTAGATCACCTAGCATGGATAGGACTAGTTGCTGCTAGTGAGGACAATGAGATGATCCAAGGGGACCTGATGGTTTGGGAGCAGGTTAAACTGCAGCAATTTGTTTTCTGCTGAGAAGACAAAATACTTTGGGCACATCTGATGCCATTTATCGGATGGAACTTACAGTTGCAAGATGCCAGAAAGCCAAGCACTGAGCAGCAGTCGCAGGGATTGGGTCAAATTCTTCTAAGAGACATAAGAACACTTTGTAGGTAATGCAAACCCTCATTTTTTGACCTGAAGAAAAGTGCCAGTAGACAGGACTTAGCAAGACATTTTTTCTTCTGGTCATCTTTTTAGAGAGTGAACTGTCTTGATTATTTTTTTGTGCATCTTCCTTTAAAGTAACTGGTAATGGCTATTATTTGAAGCAAGGTCCTACTTTGCTGTTTCTGTGACTGCAGAACTGACTGATGTCTGTTCTTTATTTTGTGGGTTCTGATTTGTGCTAAAACAGTGCTCATTTATTCCTTAATGGCAAATCAGGACTCGTGTATTCCTTAGTGGGATTTTTACCTTGATTCCCTTGCTGTACTGTTCTATAGGAAGTACTGTAGAACAAGTGTTAGTGGTGTATCAGTATTACTACCAGTAGCCCATCCTGTTGGTATGGTGACTCTGTTGGATGAGTCAGCCTGTTCAACTGTTCTTTTTATCTGAGGGAGAGAGGAGCAGTCTGTTCCACTTTATGTTGTCCTCCTGGACTCTTATTTGGGCTCAACACATAGGTCTGATTATACAGTGCTGTTTCTCATATTGTGTTACTTCCATTTACCATGGGTTGGGCATGGATGCAAGGGTGAGGGATTAAAGAATACGCTTTGTGTATCAGGTGCATCGTTGGGATAAGAAGAGTGCTGTCTAGGTGCAGGGTATCAATTTCCTCCCTCATTTACTCCTCTTGCCTTGGGGGCATAAAATCCAGGCAGAAACTTTCCTTTGCAGCAATTGCGGTGGCTCTTGGTAAGTTTTCATGCACAGTGCATTGGAGCTCTTAGCTTAGGTCCTCTTGAGAAAGAAGCAGTAAAGCAATACTGTGAGATCAGGAGTTATTTAGGGGTTGGGTAAAGCACTGTCAGTACAACCATGTAGCTTGGAGTGTTTTCACTCAGAAATACTGAAAGCCTGAGGCAAACACTTTCTGGAGGCAAGCGATGTGCTATAAAGGTTACTGTACATTTTTAGATAGGATATTTTAAGTAGCAGTGCTAATGGTAGATCAAAGCTAAGGTAGCTCTCTTGATGGTTTTAATCTTCAGGCACTGTCTGAAAATTACTCCACTGTGGCCTCCGCTATTGTATTTACTTCAGTTTCTTTGGATGATTACATACAGCCTTATCTACTTGAGTATGGTTGTGTGACAATGAAATGCACGTGAGTCCAGCTACATTCAATGAAAATGACAGTGCTGTAATGGCTGCATTATTGTGACACAGTGAAGAGCAGCAATTTCATGACAAACAAATTCAGATTAAGAGTGTATGAAGGAGAGATGTAATCCAAGTCTGATGTAGTTAGGACAAAGACTGGAGAAAGATTGCATTTAATAAAGTTTCAGATTACTTTTTCTGTCCAGCTTTTTTATTGTTTGAATGAATGCAAAAATGGTTTTAAGGTGGTTTTTACACAATCCCCTCCCCACCCAAACTCATTTGCGGGAATTATTTTAACAGTTTATATTTAAGCACTTTCAACCTTAATATTCACATCTGTAAGCAGGACTTTTGTTTTTACAGAATGCTACGTTTCAGCCTTACCCATTCCCCCCCATCACCACAAGGGTTTCATTCCAGAGCCAGTTGACATAATTGCAATTATCTCATCAATTTTTATGAGCTTTAGCTCTGTCTTCCTATTTCCAGTGTTCACATAGGTGTGGTGATGTGTAAATCCCCACAGGAACATTCAGCATCCTCACGGGGCTTGAAGCTTTTCAGTTTCGTGGTTTACGTTTTTAATTCACCTGATAAACTGATGGGAAATCTAGTTACAAACAACTGAAAATGCCATTGGGTAGATATTTTTTCTTATATATAAAGAAATTAGTCGTCTTGCCAGAATACTGATGCTAGGAAGAAAAATGATGGCAACGCAAGAGCCCAAATAGTTTGCTTTGATACCGACATTCCTATTTCTGTAGTGCTTGTCATTCAAAGGTAATCAGGAACATAGTGTGTATTTCACATGACCCTTTTTCTGCAAGATGTGCAGCTCTGTTTTCTGCATTACTGTCCCAAACTGGGATCCACTGGAACTGTATTAAAGCTTGATTTTGCCAGTGTGTGGGGAAGAGGGAGGGTGAGTATTTGCTATGGTTTGGTTGCATAATGGTGGGGGGGTTAGTTGCACTGGGTCCACGTTGATTGAGACCAGATTCCTATCCAAAGGACTTAGCAGTAGTGGGTAAAAGCAGCAAGGATGAAACTAATTGGTAAAGGTATATCTAGAGCAAGTTCACTGTATCTTAGTGATTGGAGGGTGAGGCAGAGGAACCTTTTGTGCCCTTTTCTCTCAATGAATAGGAGTCATTAAAATGATGGGAGATCTGGGAAGACAGCTCAGAAGGAATTGGGCAACAGCAGCACAAGAATGAACGCTGAATTGCTCAACCTGGTTCTGACGCTTTGTCACTGAGAAATGAACTTCACATTTTTGACGTAGCAGGTTGTTTCCACAGACACCCTGACTGTATGCAATGGAAAACCAAAACACTACGTGAAAGGAATGCTAAAGGCCTGACTCAGGCCAACTGGAGCAAGGAGATTTGTCTGTCTTGCTGCGGCTGTGCTGGTGTCTCTTTTCCTACGTATGTGTGTGTTTGCTGGAATGTAATTTGGTTGAGGCTCTCATGCTATTAGTTATAGCTGAGGTGTTTCTCCAGGGAGCCACATAATTCCATTTGGTGGCTGGATTTCAGAATTAGGTGTCATTTTCTCCATCAGTTTCTAATGTGCTGAATCAATCAGGCTTCCAGATACTTAAATTAACTAATTCTACCAGGTAGAGTTAGTTATAATGAGATAATGCAGAAAGAAAATATATAATGGTGGGCAACATCGACCTGTCTTTACCTGTCTTTAAGCTTGCAGGAGGATTTCTCTCTTGCAGGTTTGCAGCACCAATACAAAGCAAGCTATTTATTTGGTGTCTTTTGCCCCTTAATGATCTATTCCAAACCACTGCATTAAGTAGATTTCATAAAAATTAGTTTAGCTACTTCTGGCTGAAACAGTGGAGGTGAAGGTGCCTGGGAGTGCAGAGGAGCAGGCTGGGATATCTGCCTGTTACCCCGTTCCCAGGAAGGCAGTATGGCTGCTTGCAAACTCAGACAAATCACAGGTGTTACATTTGTTTCTCCCTTCCTTTATCCTCTTTTATCTTAGTCTTTTTTGATACTTCTGTTAGTCTAGAAGTTTGCATTACCCAGTGTGCCCTGAATAGAGGGTGCTGTATGCCAGAATGATGACACGTTTTTGCCTCTTTCATAAGTTTTGTGTTTCCTGGGGTTCTAGTTGCGGAGTTACAGGCCTCCGTACTAATACAGATTTCCTGGCTTAAGACGAGCTGGCTGCAGTTAGTGTTTATCCAGATACAATGAAAATCAGTGCCTGAAATCCCTGTTAAAAATGTAAGTGGATTCTGAGCCCCAGTACCTAGGTGTCATGGCCACTCTGGAGCTCCTGCAAGCCATTGTCCACATCACAAAAAGCAGTGAAGAGGGGGGTGGAGATACCTGCCAAAAAGGCAGGGATGTGGGAATGGCTGCCTGGAGTAAAATCCAAGAAACCTGAGAAGCCAACCTCCTCTGGGGAAATACTAAAAGGTGTAGAGCAACTTGCTGAAAGGTGGACTCGTTAAGAGGTGGACTCAGCTGAATAGTCAGCCGTGCTATTTGAGATATATATGAAAAATTGGGGGGGTTGAGCAAGGAATTTGATTTGGAAAACTGGGAAAACAGGTACAGGAAATGATTGAGAAGACTCCCAGATAATAATATGGAACCTTAAAAATATATACAACTTGGCTCACCAAGAAATGTACTAGATTCTGTTGGTTTTAGACACTGCACTAGTAGTAATTCGTCTACATTTCTCCACTCTTCTAGAAGAGGTGTCAGCGATGACAGTATCCTGTGCTAAGCATCAAAATAAGAGATATGAACTGGCAAAAATTAAAGTGTTCCAGTTATATTTTGAGAATTTTTTAAGAATGTTTTGATTACATGTTTAATTAGAGAAAAAGAAATTAAAATATTCTTTTGAACTGTTTTCTGTAATCGAAGTTTTATCACATCAAAGCTTCTGCGTGCTTCAGAATGTAGAAATCAGTTAGTAACAGATTTGGGAAGAGTTGAGTTTGTGGTCTCTGCCCCTTGCGGTAAATGTTTTCTATACTCATAAAAATCATAGACAGGCTCATTTTCCAGCTGGAAGCTGGCATTGCACCACTGAAGTTAGCTGCTTTTTGCTAGTTTATCATTTTCTAAGCAACTGAGACCAATGTATTTTGTTTCTTAATGAATGAACGTTTCTTGTAAGTTAGAAAATGCAGGAACGTGGTGATTATAATTCTTTTAAGATATTATGCAGAGATGATTCTAGTAAGGATGCTAAATTTGCTTAGCTTCAGCACCAGGCATATCTGGTGACTCCCTGTGTTCAGCATTTATGCATATATGCATGGCACCTGTTATAATGTTTACATTTAAAATCACATAAAGCTTTAGCCTAATATACCTATTTTAGAGCAGCCGTGCATTCAAAGTGATCCATTTCAAGATCTCAATTTTCATTGCAAAACAGAATCTTTTTGCTTTCGATGTAGATTCACTTTAATAAGTATGACAATACAAGTAAGCCTGACTTCGTAATTATTTGATATAATTTAGATGCAAATGAGGACTCCACATTTTGGCAGTCTCGCCTTTGTTCTCATTCTCAGTTCATTGGATTTCATCAACATACAGTGTAGTCCTTTTCAAGGTCATTTTGGGAAGGGAGGATTGAGTTCCATTATCCAGCCTGTTTTTACTGAAGACACACAGGACCAAAGCAATTCTTTCTGGGAAAGCTTGTCGTCAGTGGAAGCTGCAAGTATTATTCTCCCTCCTTCTGCCAGTAGTGACTTTGGTCCTCTGAGTTTTATTAAATACTGCATGCTAATGTCTTAATTGCAAAAGTAGTTGAAGGCATTGGTAATGAGGCGTGGAATCTCTAACATGCAGGTTGTCAGCTAAATCCGTTCCATGATGAGAGTAATTTAAAGACACTTCAGTTGGCTTCCAGTGTGAAATGATGGGGATTTATGTTTACTTCCAAGTAAACCAAGAGTTTCCTTTTTTTATTCATAAACAGCACTGTTCACTCAGTGCTTCAATAAACGCGGAGATGAGGCCAAGGAGTAAATGGGAAGAAAGGAATGCTAGGATTCATCTTTTTAGGTCTCTTTAGAACTAGTTGGCAGGACAATATATACATATTCATCATACTGTTTTTGCAGAGGATTATCTTGGTTGTCAGGTTGGCATTTTCACAACTGCTTCATTTACTTCGGACCAAAAGTCAGGAACCTGACTAGAAAGCAGCCCACCTGGAAGCTTTCAGGACATATGGCTGGAACAGAATCCTGGTTTTGTTCAAAACTGATGGTAGACTGAAAGCTAAAGTAATTTGAACTGATAAAATGAAAAGTTGTGATGGAAAATAAATATATTTTCATTAATCATTGCAAAAGAGATTTTTAATTTTAGCAGTACTGTTGTCTCTGCTGGGTTGATTAACCAGAGCAAGTTCTTTGCTATTCTTCTTGCATCAAGGATGGTTTAGTATTCTTTTAGTGTCAAATGCAATAAACACTGTCAGCAGTAATTATTTAGGATTCTGAATCTGTTCTCTGCTATCTACTTGTTGCTGATCATTGAAAACAAAAATAAATTTAATATTCTCATGCAAGCTGAGTTTGGTATATGACTTGGTAGTAGGGCTTTGGTTTGAGTATTCAATGTGCGTGGCAGACATGAAAATGAGGGTGGTGCATGCCTTGCTCTATTTGTTCTTTCAGAAGGGTCTTGATCAGTCTGGATTTATTGTGTTTATGCAAGCACGTAAAAAACCTCTTCTAGGTGCTTTTTCTTACCATCTTTGACCTGGACACTGGGCAAGGTTCAAAGAGAGGAAAAAAAGAAATGTTTTATGAGGTGTCCTGAAATGGTTCCTAGGGGTCACTTTATTTGGACTGAACAGAACCTTGGAAAATTATGTTGTCGTTAAATTTTTGTGGATTGTGATACTGAGGGCAAAGAGGACTGTACCTGAACAATTCCTTACTTACTGAAATGACGAAACCTGGGTGATTAGTGAAGCTGTGCAACATACTTCAGTGATGCCATCAAGGTCACCAGTTTGTCGTTTACACTTGTAGATTCAGCTTTTGTGAGTTCAGTATTTGGGTGCTTCATGTGTCGTCAGGTTACAAATGGCAATCGTAAGGAAAAGAAAATACCGAGGTTAGGTCACTTCTCATTTTGCTGGTTTCAAGAGCTAGTTTTGAGGAAAAGTTAGGTTGAAACCTGATCTGTCTTAACCTGGTTCAAAATCAGGGTGCTAATACCTAATCTGCCATCTTTGTTTTAAGTAAGCATCAGGGTTTTTTCTTTCTGTCTCTACCTGGGAACCATATGTTCCTCTTACTTAAGGCTGTTTTCTTGCACTTGTTCTTGTTTTTATTTTAAACTAAAATGTGTTTCCTCAGTGGGAGACTGTGATGACTCTATTAATGTAAGCATCAAGTGAAAAATCACTTTCCAGTCCTGTAATTATCCTCTTATGAAAAGCTTAATGAAACACTTTCTGTTATAGGTTGGCTGTGATCGCAGCAAAAACCTGGTGGATATTTGTGGAGAAAAAAATTTCCAGGCTTTTGTCTGTGATGCCCTGTCAGTGCCAATCCGCAGTGGTTCTTGTGATGCCTGTATCTCTATTGCTGTAATCCACCACTTCTCAACAGCGGTAAGTCACCCCTCTCTGTGCTCCACTGTACTGTTGTATTGCTGTGCAGAGCTACTAACATTACAAAAACCCGCTAGTTTGGGCTCATGGAAGCAAAAGGGAAGAAAAACATGGGGGGAAATTGAAGGTTTGCACTTGGTGTAAGCAGCTGTCAGAGCAGAGTTAAGCTGTTGTGCTGCTACTGCTTCTTAAATTTTCTCTTCCCATGCTCCCTCTGCTTGTCAGATGCCCTTGGTCCTCCTGGCACTTTGATCTAGGTGTTTGTGTTTCATTTTGTCTGCTTACAATTAATGACACCGGAGAAGTGGGCTCTGCTTTGAGAGTCAAGAGACATGTTACTTCTTGGCTCAGATCTTGAGCAGATCTCACGGGGGTTTTTTCCCCTCTGTGCCTTCATTGTTCATCTGCAAATGACAGGGACACTGCTCATTAGTCTGCCATATCTCTGGGCTATGTAAGCTTCTCCTGGCAGGAACTGTGTGGTTGTAACATGCTTCTAGACTATGGAGCCATAATCGTAGGTGGGGCCCACTGGTCTCTCCATACCAGAAATACAGCAAATGTTTCCAAACCCAATATAAAAATGTAGGAAGTAGTCTGTTTTGGAGAAGACTGATGTATCTTTGTTTGAGTGGTCAGAGGGACCTGTGCTTAAGCCGTAAATCTGACTCCTTCAGCTGTAAACTTAGGGTGTGTATCATCAGGTATGGTAGATTTGAATGTGGGATTTTAGATACTGAGGCGTGTGTCCTTTACAGCTGGGCTGATATGTCCAAGAAATTCTGCTCAGCACAGCACTATTTTCAAATGGAAAGAGAATCATAGAATCATTTAGGTTGGAAAAGACCTTAAGATCATGGAGCCCAACTGTAAGCCTAACACTGCCAAGTCCACCATTAAACCATGTCCCGAAGCACCACATCTACACTTCTTTTAAATACCTCCAGGGATGGTGACCTCAACCACTTCCCTGGGCAGCCTGTTCCAATGCTTCTAAACCTTTCGGTGAAGAAATAGTGTTTCACTGAGAATTGTGTTTAGGAAAATGTCTTGGCTTGCACATAGTGATGGACTATATTATGAATGAAAATGAATAGTGGAAAAAAATTCCTCTGATTTTTGTTGTGTCTTGGGGGAGACAGTAAGGAGCAATTGCTGCCATTCAGTTCTCCTGTCTTTTTGTTTATGTACTAGCTTTGCACTTTTTCTTTATAGGAGAGGAGACTGGCTACTATCCGTGAACTAGCCCGGCTTCTAAGACCTAGTGGAACGGCACTCATTTATGTCTGGGCAATGGAACAAGAATACAAAAACCAGAAGTCTAAATACCTTAAGGAAAAGACTGGTAGTAAAGACACAGAGGAGGAAATCAATACTGGCACGGCCCAGAGACCACTTAGTGATCAAAAGCCTGATAGCAGCAGCCAAGATTCAGCATGTTCCGACAGACTTCTTTACTCGAAGGACAAAGGCTGTGATGCAAAGCCAGTTGCAGACTCCAGGCTGCCTGTTCACACCAACCGAACCTCCTTTCACTCTCAAGATTTGCTGGTTCCCTGGCACATGAAAGGTGGCACTAAAAAGAAAGGGGAAAGTGTTGATACAGTGTTGTTTCCAGCTGGCTCCAAGGAATCACAAGAATTCAGCCCTGTTTTCCACCGCTATTACCATGTGTTTCGTGAAGGGGAACTGGAAGCAGCATGCAGATCCCTGGATTGTGTGAGGGTTCAAAAGAGTTACTATGATCAGGGAAACTGGTGTGTGGTTCTAGAAAAGTTGTAGCCTGTGGTGTTTCCTCCACTATCTGTGGTGTTTTGTTAGTTTTATACAGTGTGAAAGGTATTTTTAATTCAGGCTGCAGCTATTACCTATTTGTAAATTGCAGAATAAAGATTGTTTATTGAGTCAATAACAGTAACTAGCACTGTGTGCATATGTTAACAAAATAATGGCCAAACTCAGATACCACCTGTGAAAAGTGTGTATTTTACCTTTGTGAGTTACAGAAGAGAGGATTAAGTGGGAAGATACTGGCCATGGAAGTCAGTCAGGCCAGTGTTGAGCTTGTAAAGACAAAGGGCTTGGTTCTCCCTTCTTTTACACCAGTTTATGCTGGTGTAGCTGTAGTGGTGCACACAGCAGCCCACAGCTAATTGTAATGGAGCTCTGGGCAGGAAAGGTAAAGCTGTTTGATGTATAAAACTGTGGGTCAGGGAGGAGGGAATGAATGGCATGCGAGGCAGTTTAGCTTGAAGAGTCAAAACATTGCCTGAAGTTCGGTCCTGCCTGTTTAGATGTCTGTCAGGGGTCACAGATCTCTTTCAGTTTGGAATTTACTCTCTTGGTTGTGGTAACAATTATTTCCTTAAGGGGAACTAGAAAGCCAGTGGGGATAGCACAGCCCTTTTTCTGTTCCTTGAGCACCTGCAGCTCATGCTGTCACTCCCCAGATTTCTCTAGCTCTTCATTGTAGTGTTGTTTGAAAGCTCCTCTGAGGTGTGGGGCCGCCCAGCTGGAATACCCTGACCAGCCTGCTACGTGCCTGCCTTCCTGTGAGCGCAGGGCTCTGTGCCTGCAGCACCGGGGGCTCGTGGTGTGGGGCGACAGCTCAGATGACCCTGGAAAAAAAACTGGAAGAAGATAAACGTGAGGGCAATATTGGTGCAAATTCTCTGCAGGGTAGTTTCAACCCCTGAATGTTGGCAGTGGAACAATTTTTCTTTATTGTACTTCAGAAGGACAAGGAAATGGAGTAGAAGGGAACTGATGCTGGGCTGGCTGACTCACAGAAGCTGTTGCTGCCGTTGTCTGTAATGACTAGCACAACTTATTTAACACATCTCTTGTGCTATCAAAGGAGTGTGCCACCTGCAATGCATTTTCAGAATTAAAATATAATGGACTGGCTTTTGCATAGTGACTGTTGGTGCCTCTGAAAACACATACTGCTAGGGTATGCCCTCATTGCCCTTTTCATTGATTCATCGCCTGTAGTTGTAGCAAGATCTATGGTATAGGAGGTCATTGCTGCTGCAACTAATGGCATCTGAACTGAGGTGCCTATCCTGAATCATGGGGACTTGGAGGACAGCTGTATTCCCTTGGCCTACTCCTGCCAGCCTCAGACTTGCAGGTTAAAGGGGTTGCTGTGCTGGCAGCCTGCTCCGAGTCACCATTTCTCCTAGGCTCTGCCATTTTCCCCCCCGTCATATAATGGAGAAAATCTGAGGGGAATGACAGTGGTAAGAGAGGAGCTTGCTGCCACCACAATTCATCCAGCCTGTGCCTTGCTCACCATCTGCTTCCAAAGAGCCCTTGGGGAAAGAGATCTCATTCCTCAGCTGCACGTTGTCCGTGCAGCAGCAGCCCTGTCCTAGCTGATTTCTTTGGGCCGCAGGGAGGCAGAGGGGCATGTCCGTGGCAGATGAGCCTTGGTGGGCACGTTCAGGAGTTGGTTTGCACACATTCAAATAAACACCACGTAGCTGGGAAGTGTTGGACTTCCCATACATACGCAATTTGGCTCCTCTGGTATGTATGCAGCATGGCTGGTGAGTTTTTGCAGGGGGAACCTTCCTTTCTGCGTGATAACATCTGTGGTCAGGCTGTGGGGCATTGCTAATCAATGTGTGCAGGCCTTGGTGTCGTGAGGGGAGACATGGTGCTGGAAAGTGAGGAACTAACGCTATTGATCATGCAGTTTCTATCACAGGAGTAACTCACTGCCTGAATGCATTGTTTGCTCTTGGGGATACAGGCATGCAGGAGAAGGCAATTGTCGCTCCACACCTTGATTTAAGCAAGAAAACCCAAGATGAGAAGCAGAAACTGAGTCCAAAGAATGAAGTAAACTGGTTGATGCCATAGGCAGAGATGGAAATGCTGTCCATTCCCCGACTGTATTGCAGGACCAGGCTACCCCTCTAATCTTAAAACATTTACAGCTTAGCAAACTGTTCATTTCCCAGCTCCAAACAGCTGCCTCCTCCCTGCCCTTGCCTGGAGCGGGGCTTCCCCACACTGTTGGAGTGAGAGGGGCTAATCATGTCTCTTGCAGTCAGTATGGAGGTTCCCATACATTCAAGTGTAGTCCAGGGGCAGTGGTCGCATGTGTTTGATATTCAGTAGGGCTGGTACCTGTTCTCTGGCTCTGCTTCTTGTTCCTCCTTTGCCCCTTGTTTGCCTCTTACCAATGATTGGTTTTGCTCTTTCCTGTTTTCCTCCTCTTCCTTTGGCCTAGAGGGGAACTTGCCTGTCCTTGCTTTTGCTCCCAGCTGTCATGCTGTGGGCAGAGGGCAGCCCTGGGAAGACATGCAGGAGGGTGCTGTGCTGGTAGTTATCATGAGTAAATGGCAACACTGAGTAATATATATGCAAGCAAAGAAAACAGAGAGGAATATAGCAAATCAGCTGTGAGACCTGGTGTCCTGGTTTCAGTGACACAGGACTAATTTCTCATGTGTGGGAAAACTGCACTTTTAGAAGACTGTAGTGTCTGAATTTGTGAAAATATTTACTTTATAGCCAGCTATGGTGTATGGGTGTCAAGGTCTCAGTGTTTTCGAGCTCTCCAGGTGCAGGGATGAGGAGGAGGGAGACCTGGGCACTTGACCCAAGCTGGCCAACAGGATTATTTCATACCATGAACATCACGTTCAATATACATTAGAAAGTTTGCTGTGAAACGCTCTCTCCCTTGATGGCAGCAATCCAGAGAACTTCTTGCCCTGGTGCCGGACCCCTGAGCCCTTCCCTTCCTCCTGAAGCCATAGCTCTCGCAGTGTCTGGCATTCACTGTCCACTGCTGGGAGTGCACAGATTCCTACTGATAGAATTGGCTGAGTATAATCCTTGTATATTTTGTATTGGTATTAATAATACTAAAGAACCGGTATTAATGTTAATTATTTAGTTTTATCCTATTAATTCTGTTTATATTTCAGCCCTCATGTTCCCTTGTTTTTCCCCGATTCCCTTTCCCAGGTGGGGAGAGGTTGTCGGGTGATAGAATAATTGCCTAAACGACAACAAATTGTTGTGGGTTTCTCAAACCGTAACACCTGGGTTGGTATTTTACTTTTACTTGGCATTACATACTGCTGAGAAACCTGCCTACCAGTTATTAAGACTGTGTAGTGTTTTGCAGGGGTGTCCCAGTGTGCTCACTTCCCTCTGGGATACTTCCCAGAAAGTTGCATTTCCCACTGGGGGTGGTTTTGACACAGTTTTGCATTGAGGCCCCTGAGCTGGCTTCTGTACTGGGATGCCGTGCTTGGGTGCAGCAGCGCACCCAGTTCCTAGCTGGGCTGTGGGACCGGAGCTAGGTGGGATGGCTCCCTAGCGCAGTGTCGCATGGCGTTGGTGACAGAGGGCAGGGACAGCCTCTGCTGGGTGTCTGTGCAGTGACTAACTCACTAAATTGGGCTGCCTGTTATTTCTGATTACTGTGGATTGCATTCATGCAGAAGAAAGTAGGAGGACCACATCTTTTACGCTCTTTATTTGCATGGCTATGTGTTTGTCAGCGCCCGGGTTCCTGCTGAGCACACAGCGGCTTCTGTTCGTTTGCCTGTAGGTGCATTTTCTGTAAGGGTATACAACGTGCTGGCGAGAAACGCAAGCATTGCTTTAAACACTCCAAAGTGTTGCTGTATCTTGACGTTGTGTGACAAATGAGGAATCAGGTCCATGGTAGCGCTCGATTACTCAACGTACTGTTGTTCTGACTGGGGAGAGCTCAGAGGTGCTGCCTCTGAATTAAGCGCTGGCTCTGAGCTGGGCCTGGGGTTAAGCGCTGTTCTAACCTAGGGCTCGAATGCACCTAAGTAGACATGAAGCCCTCAACAGTCGAATGTGGACTTCGTGTAACAAAGTGATGTATTTTTCTCAGGCCCTGTGGCTCCCGCAGAGCTCTGCTGCTTCCCTGCACTTCCCCGGCAGAGGCAGCATTAGGCAGTGTCTGGGGTGCCATTGAGCATTTCTTGACTGCCACGGCTGATTAACATCGTTTCTTGACTGCTGCATAAACGAAGAGGTCAGATTCCCTCTTTTGCCAGTTCTATGGTGAAGCACCTGGGATGTCTGAGAAGAGTCAGACTTTGCTATCAGCCCTGGAATACCATCGGTATTCCTGCTGCGAGGTATTCCTTTCAGCCAATTGCTTTTAGCTAAGTTGCAGCAGCATTTCCAATTCATTTCACCCTGACCCAGAGCAGAAAGTGCTGCTCGCCCTGTCCCAGGCAGCCTGGTGGTGATGGGTCTCAGCTGGTCCTGGTTCTGGAAGGGGGATCTGGCATGGAGGACACCGGCTTGGGCAGTGCTGATGTGCGAGTTGAACATGCGGTACATAACTCGTTACCAAAGGGGGTTTTCCTGGTGTTCCCAAGGGCTGTGAGCCGGAGGCCGGTCCCAGGAGGGCGTCAGCTCTTCAAAGATGTTAGAAGAGTTGAAAGAACTCTGACATCCTCCGAGGCTGGAAACGTTATGAAATATTTCTTTAATCAAAGTCAGGCAGTCTCTTCAGATGCTCAGAAAGGAATCGAGTGGTGAAGGAGAAAATGACAAGGCAGGACGGCAGGTAGGTGTTAACAAAGTGTATTGCAGAGGTTTATCGAGGAGCTCATTACAACAGTTACGTGCCACCACAGCTGCCCTCTGCAGTACTCGCTTGCCCCTTTTTACCTCCTGGAAGTGTAATGAGCTGAAACTCTTTAAGGTCAACAGTTGGATTTAAATGTTCGAAGCTTCACAGTGCAGTGGTTTTCATAATAATTATGTTCCTTTTTTGGCCTTATTTAAATAACAAATGTGCGTAAATGGTTATTCATTTGCAGTCTAGAAGATAAAGGGAAAGTAGAGCTCCATGTGGGAATGACCCGTGCTGTGAATGCCAGTGCCTCTCCTCCGGCAGCCCTCCCCCGTGTCCCAGTCATCCTCGGAGTGCCTCAGTGCCCCCAGGAGTAGGGAGGTGGGAATTTCTGCTCCGGCCCAAATATGACCCTTGGTTTAGCTCTGGGCACATGCAGGCAAATGTCTGGTGGTGTGACCAGAGGTGGCTGTTTGTGTGGGGGTCACTGTCCCCCTTTTTCCCAGCCTCCTGTTCCAGGGACCACTAGGCCACCCCACCTCACCCTGCATCAGACAGCCCTGTCCGCTGACGTGTTGCACTGTGCTGCCCTGACAAAACAAGTGCTTCAGAGCATTTGTGGGCTTAAAGCTAAGTACGCAATGATGGGATTGTTGTCCTGGGGGGCAGACAAAAAATGGAACCTGCAAAGCACTAAGAGCTTCTCTTAACTTCATTGAGGTCCTTCAGACTGACATCCTTGTGCAGCAATGCCAGTGGCAAAACTCGCCCAGACCTCAGAGAGGCTGGACTTCTCTGGAAGTGCTCAACTTAAGCTTAGTAGGGAGAAGCTTAGGACAGCAGGTGGCAAGGGACAACATGCTGACTGTGTTGCTTTGCTGACTGAGAGCCCTGAAAAGCTGCATGGGGACCACAGCTTCTCTTCAGAGACCCTGAAGGACTGGTGTCAGCAGAGTGAGCAGAAGATGAGCTCTTGTACTGCTCCTCAAGGCTATA
Source organism: Burhinus oedicnemus (assembly GCA_008921705.1). Classification (NCBI taxonomy): domain Eukaryota; kingdom Metazoa; phylum Chordata; class Aves; order Charadriiformes; family Burhinidae; genus Burhinus; species Burhinus oedicnemus. Next base: position 2,272,069 of record VFFE01009189.1, on the reverse strand, counting down.
TGAAGTCAGCATAGAGGAGAATGCAGTGGGAAAGGCAATTTTCCCTGTTTTGGAACTCTCCAACAATTTTAATATGATGGAAGATAGATTTATATGTCAGTCCTTGATCAAAGCATCAAAATCTACTATTTCTGGTGAAGCTTCCAAATGATCATTCTAAGAGAATATTTAGGTCTTTACTGAGCAACACAAGTCTCAAGTTTGCTACTTGCCTGCTTTTTTTTCTATTTAGGGTTTTTTTTTTCAGAACTGTTTCTCTATTTTTAGTAGAGTTTGTCAAGATCTTTATTTGTGTGTGCACAACAATTTCCAACATGATTTTATTGAAATCTGTGATGAAAAAATTGTGGATGTATTTAGTGAATTTCTGCATGCGGAAAAAAAAAAAAGTCATTTCCACATTCAAGAAATAATACAAAAACCTTTAAACTTTAAGTAAATTCCGTGTTTATCATGCATGAAAATAAAAAGCCAATACAGAAAAATCCCAAGTACTCTCCCCCATGACAAGCTGTGCTTCAGCTGTTGGACTGGTTAGTCTGTTTTTACCCATTTTGTGTGAATCTGGGAGGGGTCTCAATATGCAGCCCCCAAAGTTCCCGTGTCACTGGGGTCTGCAAATTCCCAAAATGAGGTTTGGTTAACTTTTCTGCCTTGTCTTCTGTATGGTTAATGGTATGTACTATCTCGTCCCCTTATTTCTCTCCTTTGCAGTGGTGCCTAGAAAGTACTGGAGCAGTGTGCTGTCAATAGCTACTGCCTGTCCCACAGCCGGGTGACTCCTCGCTCCCCTCGCCTCTATCCCTGTTTTCTTCTGCCTTATTTTGTACGTTCTGAGGCGTGTGCTCTTTGTGTTTGTGTAGCGCGAGTGCAGTTGGCTCTTCCTCTGCAGCTGTATTTCACATAGGTTTTGGTCCCATAGGTGTGTTCCTCACCCACAAAGGCAGACGGAGATGTGTCTTCTCTTAAGCTGCAGATCCCGTCTCTCAGCTCTGCAGAAAATTCTGTTTGAGATAGCTGCACGGGGAAAATTACATGAGATTCATAACTTGTAGGAGGAGAGAGGCCTGGGACAGATGAGATTGCCCCAGCTCAAGGTTCTTCCACGGGCCCATGCAGGTCTGTACTGAGGGTCTAGATGGCAGGAGATGGTATTTGACCCCCTCCCAAGCTTTTGCTTTGCGTAATCTCTCCTGACTTTTTTACAAGTATATTGACATGTTTATAATAAGCTTTTTTAAGAAGTGACAGCTGAATTACAAACCATTGAGACAGAGAATTCACACATTTCTGTGTTAGCAAACAGCATTCCAGTTTCTTTCTCCTGGAAAAACTATTGCATGGTAGGAAACGTTGAAGCAGGATGAGGACTTAGGAAGATGTGCAGTTCAGAAGAATCTGCCAGGTATTCAGCCTTTAATCCTGCAGACTATCAGCCTGCTCTTAGCAGACAAAGCAATTAATCTGTACAAGAGATGCAGATATTTAGGTCAAGGTCTTTTCTCCCAATTTATGTACTCAGAGTGGTTTGAGAGGTACAGGAACAAAATGTCTAGAGCTGAGGATAATTCATCCTTGTCTCAGACACAATGCAGACTTGTTCAAAGGGGCAGTATTTTACAGAACGCTTGTCCGATGCCGATGCAGAGAGAAACCAGCGGTAGTTCATGTTGAAAATAAAGGATCTGCTGGGCAGAGTGACACCATTTATACTCCACCTGCATGATGGGTCCAAGTCAGGCCTGGCTGCTGATACAGGGTGGTGCATCTCTAGCCTGAACAGAGCCAGGTCTGTTGCATCTGTCCATGCTGTGACTGATGATTTGATCCAGAAAAGCTCAAGGTACCTCTGAGCTTCAGGGAGGCTGAAGAAACCTGTTTTGGTGTCAGGTTACTTGTTCTTATGGGGATAGGCATGGCCTCAGCTCTCTACGGCTCAGGAGAATCAGGGAAACTCAGATTCCCTGAACATTCTTCTGTGCCAAACTTGTAGGTCACTGAGCTCAAGAGCTGAATTTATGATCCTGCATATGTTTCTGTGCTCCGTCTGACTCAGAGGCATGGTTTCAACACGAGGGGCAGTAAATAGGCAGGGCGTACTTCCAGATGAAGATGAACATTTGGGGTCAAGAGCTCTGAGAAGCTCTTGACGCAGGAACTTGGTCTCCTGGTATGTATTTCTACAGCATCGCACATGGTGGAAACACAAGTGGGCCACACTGCACAGGAGGGGCTTAGTCCCGTGGAGTTGTGTTGAGGATGCCTTGAGAAAGCTCCACCTCCTGAGGCTTGGGCACAGCTTTGAAATGTAGATAGGAGGTAGGTGAAGAGCTGCTCAGTGATGGGAATACACGAAGCAGAACTGCAAGTACCTGGTGCAAATAAGGCTATTGCATGGGAAGTTTTCTCATTGCAATTTTAGATGTGCGTTATTTTAGATCTATCTCCATCTTCCCTATTTCCGTGTTGCTAGGAATCAAGGTGCAACATGCACTTGCTAACAGAACAGCTTGTTCCTTTCGGGGTCAGGTGTCCTTGGACTCACTTTGGTTTTGTATCAGAGTCAGAGGTGGTCAAGCAAAAGGCCCCAGGAAGCACATTTGGGCTCTGGAGTGGCTGTGAAATAAAGGCTTTAGAAGAGTGAGCACATCACATTTCAAAACCGACAGAAGGAAAGGACACGGGTATGAGGGCTCTGTGGAGTTCCTTTGCTTTGATGTTTTCTGTTTAAGCACCAACGAGGGGGAGGACCTGCGGGAACGTGCATGGAGAGCTGTGCTCTTCTGAGCTCACTGCGGAGCTGCCGGGTCTGCACAGTGCTGTGGGGAGGATCACTGTGCCGGTGTGTGCGCAGACGGAGATACAGACACATCGTCATTCTTGTGATGCTTCTATCTGTGCTCAGAGTCAGGTGGCTGAGAGGGACGTTTGCTCGCTTTGTAGCTGTGCAGGGATGCCGTACGACAAAAGGGACAGGATTGGTGGCATTCCCTGAAAATGAAGCAGCTTGTAGAGAGGGGCTCCCAGCAGGTCTGTTAGCTCGGTGGTCTTGAAAGAGAGTGACTGAGAGAGAAGGACTTGCCTGCAGGATTGCATCTTTGATTTTCCTGACATATTTTAAAGACTGAGCTCGCAGCCTTGCTGTCCAAGCAAGATGGTCGAGGAAGTGGTGTGATGCCATCAGTCAGAATCTTTTTCATGTTTTGGGGAGGGGAGGACTCACCTTCAGGTGTGAAAGGAAAATCACTTTTTGAGTAGTGGAATTTGGAAAGACAACTCTCGCTACTGCTAGGTCGCCTGACTTCAGTACTTGAGTTGCTTTGTTCCCTGGTGTTAAGGGTCCATGAACAGATATGCCCAACAGGAACTGATCAAGTTTAGCGAAGACAAATGCAAAGTCCAGTTCCTGGGGCAGAACAACCCTGTGGATTGGCACAGACGAGGGACTGACCAGCTAGGTGGCATTTCTGCAGAAAAGAAGCTGGGTTCCTGGTTGACAACAAGCTGAACACGCGTCAGCCCTGGGACGCGGCCCAGAGAGCTTGTGCAATCTCTGTCCTTGGAGATTTTGAAAGTTTAGCTGGGCAAAGGCCTGAGCCACTTGGTCGGACTTCAAAATTTGTTCCACTTTGAGTGTAGTTTGACTATATGAGCTCCTGAGGTCCCTTCCAAACCAAACTATTCTGTGACCACAACTAACCTCCAATTTTTTCTTGTTACTTTTCCCCTGGCCCTTGTCATCAAATCACTCACCAATGTGGTTCCCTCACTGCTCCCTCTGTGTCTCTGTTCCCCTTGCTTCAGACTGATGCTCTTCCAGTGTCTGTGCCGCTGACATGGCCACACCGAGGGTTTGCTGTGGCAGGGAGGGGACAGCACGGGGAGCAGCAGAAGGGGGCCAAGAGCTTCCCGTGGTGTTCATGGTCTGATTCCCTGCAAAGGTCCTTCCCTGCCACAGGGGACAGGTGCTGGCAGTCTGGCACAGGACCAGGGTCTGAAGGGGATTGTTCTGAAGTCAAGGAAGAGAAAGGGAAATATCATGTAGCAGTGGGAAGGAAAAGGTGACACCTTCTCTGTCTGCTTCTCTCCCCTTATTGTCACATCCCAAGCCTCTGGAACAGGCGGGCATGAGTGGCACATACTGTCCGAAGCAGTACAGCCCCTCATCTTTGCACTTTTCTCATGTGAGAAAATATCCAGACTTAAAAACTGTAGAAAGAAATGGCCACTTCCAATATTGCTAAATGCATCTTTCTCTGAAGGTAATTCACAAGGATAAAGCCAGCAACTTCTGGTTTTACTTGGGTCTTTCTAATTTCCTATGGGTCTAAATACCTGTGATAGCCCTTGGCGCAGGGAATTTCACCCAGTAATTTGTTTAAGTGCTTAAGGTTGTCTTGGATGCCACCAGGCTGCACCTGTGTGCCTCCAGATTCCTCCTAGGCTGAGGAGATTGATTTGTGGTGGGGCTGTAAGCAAGCCCTCTGCTGGCCCTGAAAACACCAATCCACTAAGCAGCTCTGTGTTAGCACAGCCAGCGTGTACACCAGGCGGACCAGCTTCCCGGGAAAGTGCAGGATCTCCCTCAGCCAGGCAGCTGCAACACTAATCCTTGTGTGAAATCAGGCAGGTAGGTTTGAGACCCAGCCTGGCACCGTCTTCTGCCCAAGGCTGCCATCCACAGTGGGCTGCCAGACCCCTTCTCCCTGATTTAACCCCAGGAGAGGGAAAACGTCTGAAAATCCCTGTCCTGTATGGCATTAAGTTAGGTGTCTGTCTCCCAAGCACAGGGTCAAGATGCTGTCTGAATTTAGCCCTCTGATGTCTCTTTAGGCAGTGTGGCCATTTGCAATGGGCCACCAGGTTTGTGCTGCATATCTGTGGGTCGCTGGTTGAGGACCTGGTCTTCAGTTTTTTCTTTCTGCAGGGACATGTGGTTGTTCAGATAATAGAGCTACAGACTTTGCAAAGGTTTCTTGACTCCTGTATTATATTGAATTATGTGAGAAGTGGAAGGAAAAATACAATCCTTTTTCTTGGCAAGAGATCCTTTCACTGCTATACCATGTTTTCAGAATTTAGGGCAAAGTCCTCAGAAATGTCCTCCAGCAGGAAAAGTTTGCATGGTTTTCTGCTCTACAGAAACACGTACGTTACTGTGCAGAAAAAAACAGCCTGCTGTGCTGGACAAACACATCCTTCTTGTTCCCTGTTCCTGATCTGAGACTCCGTTGTGTTCAAGGTCAGGTTGGACGTGGCTTTCAGCAGCCTGATCTAATGAAAGATGTCCCTGCCCGTGGCTGGGGGTTGGACTACATGATCTTTGAAGGTCCCTTCCAACCCCAACCTTTCTATGATTACAGATTCTGCCGTTATGACTTGATTCCTTATGTTGCTCCCAAGGCAACTCTCGTATTCCTGTCCCACGCCAGGAAGGCTGGAACAAAATTCCTTTCCTTCCGTTTCATCCTGTTTGTCCAGGCCTGGTCTGTGCGACAGCCGATGGCCATCAGTTACTGCTTCCTTTAAACAGACACAGTGGTGCTGCTTTGCATACAGTAAAGCCACCAGGACAACGGTTGAACATACAACCAGTTTATAAAAAGGGATCAGAATCCGTATGGTGTCCTGTTCCCCAGACGCTCCCTGCTGTTACCGGAATAAATGAGGAGACAGCAAAGCACTCGGCAACTCGGCATTTACCTCGTCTAATACAGACTAAGGTTTTGCAGACTACAGTAAAAACAAACTTTCAGTGGGTGTTTGTGTGCGTATCCTCTTCTTAAGTGGTTAGAGAAAAAATCCCTGGCAACTCTTACCAAATGCGTTTACAAGATGCTACATCAAAAGTAGCTGCCGCATCTGGATGCTGTCAGCTGAACTAGATGTAGCACTTCGCACTGCAGCTACTTGCTTCAGGGGTGCCCCTGGTCTCAGTGCAGTTTCAGGAGGATACAAAAAAGAAATGAAATAGCTCAGCTACGTGCTTAGGTTTTGACTTAGGCACGTGGTTGTAGATCCTTTTTTAAAATTCTTCAGGCTGCTGCTGCTCGCTTTCTTGTAGTAATCCCCACTGGGGGGATGTTTTATTTTTCAAAGATGGTCTTTGAATAGAGACTGGGAGAATAAGGAATGGGCAAAGATTCTGCTAGTCTGACTCAGTTTTAGTTTCTGAAATGCAGTAGAGGATTGTGTTGCTGCAACTTGGGGGTAAAAGAGGAAAAAGAAGATGGTTTTATGCCATATACTCTTCTGCCTTTTCCATTCCCCTTTCTTTGTTCTTAAAGGGTCATTTTAATCAAACAATCACAAAGTTGCTACAAAGCCACGATCTCCAACTGTCACTGTCTTATGGGCTGGAAAAATGAATAAGTAACTTGTTGAAGGCAATACTGTACTTTGCTTTTCCTCCCTGTCCAGCTTGGACTGCACCAGCCGTGGGGTTTTGTGCCTGCAAACTGGTCTGCACCACCCTGTGGCCAGCCTGTTCTGCCTGCAAAGCCACAGCTGGGGGAGTCGGTGCTCAATTGTGCTGGTTAGCAGGAGTTTTTGTAATGCCCACCTGAAATCTCCCCTATCCCTGCCCTATGGAAACTGATGGGACAGCCAAGGACTTTGCTCTCCTGCTGAAACTCTGGACTATTTATACAGTTAGGTTTTTGGCATCTCTCAATACCAGAACATCTCGATACAGCTTCAGTGGGAGTGAGATCTCTGGCACTTAACACAGAAAAGGCTATGTCTTTCTGCCAGTGACGTGTCCCGATGCTGTCCAGAACATGGATTAAGAGTGTGACCGCCACCGGCACCTCTCCCATGTGCCTGGACAGCTGGCTGTAGAGAAATCGTGGTTCTTCTGGTCAAAAAAGAGGGGATTTCTTTTCAGCAGCTTGGCTATGATGGATGATGTAGCAGGTATCCCTCACAGCTGACCCTCCCCTTAGATGCCTTGTATGTTGGCAGGCATGCCCAGTTCAGGCTGTTTCCTATATAATACAGTAAGCTTATAAATGTTGGGTATCGCTTCATCAGCTGTCTATGGGGGACCTTAGAGAAAGCAAAGCAAAGTGGGGAAGGGGGGCACTGGTTGATAGACCCTACAGAACAAAGTAATTTGGAAGAGAAATCAGTGGAGAAATTGTTTCACATGCTGTTAGTATGTGAGGTTCCTGTGCTGGGAGAATATGAAAGAGCAAAATAGGCCCAGGTAGGAGGAATGATAACAAGAAGATGATTAGGAGTAGGCAAGTGTGTTTAAAGAGGGTAGCTGCAGAGGCTTCCTCAAAAATTGATGAGCAATGGAGCCGCTGAAGTGGAAAGATCTAAAATGTTGTCCTAAGTATAATGGGCACTTTGTGCTTGAAAAGCTGCAAGTCAGAGATTAGAAAGGAGGATGCTGTTGGTCAGGGCACGAGGAGCAATGCTGAACCTATGTTACCAGTCTTTTCTTGCTCAACATGGTGTAACAAAGCGGGGGAGGTAGGGGTCGAAAAGGAGATGGAGATGAAAACTCTGAGTCAGAGACAGGAATGAAACTTGCATAGCTGGGAAGGTAGAAATAGCAAAACGATGCAAATGGCTGATGGGGCACGTTACAAAGTACCCGATGGTCAGGCGTAGGATCATAGAAAGAATCAGGTTGGAAGGGCCCTCTGGAGCCATGTAGTCCAACCTACTGCTCAAACACCAGGCTTAAATTCAAAGTTAGAACTTAGAATTTTTTTCAAAGATTTTTTTCAGAAGTTGTGATACCACAACTTCTGTGGGCATTTCTCCACTAACCTTGGTGCAGGCCAAAGAGATCTTTTTCCTAGTGCTGACTATCAGTAAAAACCTTCTTCCACGGAGGCCTTTGTATTACCAGTTCCTGAAGTAATCCGTGCAGCTCAGAAGCACATTCTGTTACATGGCTATACATCCTAAAGGGTGGCTAAACTTGGGTGTTGTGAAAATGTTCCTGTTCCCTTGTCTCAAGACTGGAATGGAATGTAGTAACTTGATGTTAGCTAGCTACGTTGAAGTCACCCTTAACCCAAACAGCGTTGAGTGAAAAACAAATGTTAAGTGTTTATTTATAAAATCTAAACAGTGAAGGTGTTAATGCCAGAAGGAAGAAACCACATTTGAGGTACTTTCCCAAATTCAAACCTGAAAGATTTCTGTCCTCTTACCTTAGAAGTGTTAATCTCACCCACGTGGCCATAGACCACTTGAGTTCTGAGTTTTCCTTTTGAGGAAAGAACCATGAAGAACAGTGCAAACTTCTATGTACCAAATCTTATTTGGGACTTGCTTTGGTCTTCATTGAAATAACCTCCTTCCCTTTAGTCACTGGACTTTTATCTTTTTGATTTCCTTGACTTCTAATATCTGTTCCTCTGTCTTTCTTCATGCCATGGGAAATGGTGATGTCCTGTTCTTATGTCAAGACTAGGCATCTCTTTCTCTTGACAGAACCATTATGAATATGAAACTTCTCTGTATGCTGAACCTTCTAGCCCATATAAATACAAATGCAGATGTGTTTCATATGTACAAGTAAGATTAAAGTGTGCATCTTGCTACTGGCTTTTGACTGAGAGAGTTGATTTCCATCACATCCATGTTGATAGTGGATATAAGGTAACTAACACACGCTTCAGTCTTTAAGAGGTATAAGGCAGTGTAGGAAGTCAGGAAGTTGCTTTAACATACTAAGAGATGGAAAAGCAGAGAGATTATAAGAACAGGTTATAGGGAAGAGCTTGGTGAATAGAAACTACAACTTAATATCAATAGAGCATGACAGCAGAGAGTGGAGACTAATAGTGAGCAGTTAAATGGCACGATCCCAGTGGGAACAATTAAAGTAAACGTCTATCAGAGATATTAAATATAGGCTAGAAAAACAGCAATCAGTCTGAGTCATAGCAAGCTGCTGGTGTGCATACAGGATGAAGAGAACTTCTGAAAACGATATGGGAAGTCAGCTCTGTAGGTAAGTCTCTCCTGAGCAGAGCTCAGACGTGTTCCACATAAACTGAATGGCATTGTGCACATTTGGGGAACCACGTGCCAGAAATTAATGTCATGCAGCTGTCACTGCTTACAGCAAATGTTCTGAATTGTACAAAGTATTCCCTTGACAGTATGGGAAATACTGGGTGGATGGGGAGCCATCCCAAACACTTACATTATGAGAGATTCAGAGTGATAACATTTTCTATACATTACAAGATTTTCAGATTTACCAGAATCTGGGCGAGTTTTAATCTCAGAATTCCAGTTCAGATATGCTATACCTGTAAATATGACAGAAACAGTTTCCATTTGCAAGGGAAAACAGTAAAGATTTGTCTAGAAATACTAAAGAAGATTAATAGTTATTGTCTCCAGTCTTCGTTTTGTGTATTCTTCTTGCTGCTAAAATTAAGGATTTCTTGTCATTATCACTTTCTGCGTGTCACTATGGGTTTCTGTAATTTATTGGGGAGAAAAGAGGGAAAGACATTTCATTCATCATTGCAAATCTCTTTTATGTGTGATAATATGCTTTATATGAAGTGATTACACAGACAACAGCAGCATTTGGACCTTAATTTATTATGCAAATAACTTGCCCTGCATTAACTAATACGTGTCCTCCTGACGCAGAATCATAGAATCGTTTAGGTTGGAAAAGACCTTTAAGATCATCTAGTCCAACCATTGACCCTACTCTACCAGGTCTGCCACTAAACCATATCTCTAAGCACCACATCTACACGACTTCTAAACACATCTAGGGATGGTGACTCGACCACCTCCCTGGGCAGCCTCCTCCAATGTTTGATAACTCTTTCAGTGAAAAATTTTTTCCTAATGTCCAGCCTAAACCTCTCCTGGCACAACTTGAACTTCTGAATCAGAATTGCATGGCTTTGTCCAAACTGCTCTGAAAGGCCACACCCGCCATCTCAAGTGGCCACAAATGAATCATTTTCCTTCTCTTGCCTGCCTCCTCACCAGATGTTTGCTACAGAGGTGCTTGTTGCATGCAGACAGCCTGTTCCTGTGCCTGGTGGTGCCCTCGTCCACAAGCCAGATACAGATTTCTAGGCTGAGCCACCTCACCTAACTTTAAAAGACATCAATGTTGATACCTACATCTCAGGTCAACAGCAGAACTCTCTGAATAGTTATCAGAGACAAATAGAGACTTTATAGTGTTACTTATCTGACTGACTTAATTTTGTACAAAATACTCAATACATCTCTTGTCAGCGGTTACAAAATTAAGACTTTTTCTTAGCCAGGATTTTGAAGTCTCGTCACTGGCATTCATTTTACCTTTGAGAATGCCAGCTGTTCTTCTTTTGAAATCTTGTCCTCCCCTTGCTCCTGTGATGCTTTTCCTTCCTGAGTTTCCTGCATTTCTAATTACTTTGTGCATGTCCTTGAGTGAGTTTTCCTTTCTTCCTTCCCTCCTTCCCAATAGACTCCATAAGGCTCTGCCCTTGTTCCTCTGTCCTCCTTATCTTGATGTAGTCTCATCCACAAACACAAAATTAATTATCATTGGTTTGTGGACAAGCTACAAGTCAAACTCTCCATTACGGACTTGTTTCCTTAAAATCACGGTTCTTTCCCTTGGCTGTCTGGCAGACACAATTCACTGTGTCTAAAACAAAGTTTGTTAGCCTTTCTTCAGCTGTAGGTTTTTATGGCTTGCTTGCTGCAATGCTTATTTTCATTTGGCCTCAGCAATGTAATCTTACCATATTTATATCTGGTTAGATACCTATATCCAGAGTGCTACTGCAGAGGTTATCTTCCCAGCTTCTCACTTTCACTGTCTTGCCTCTCTCTTTACGTTCCTCTACTGATCCTCTCTTTGTCGTGTCCTGTTTTTCCATTGTTTTCAAGGTCTTTGGGATGTATCATGAACCAATGTTAAGTGCAAGATAACAGAGGTCATAAGAAGTCCTGGAAGTTAAAAAAAAAAAAAACAAAACGGTGTACGTGACGCAATGGCCAGCAATACCAGCTTTGTGCATCTAAGACTTCCAGGGGGGCTCTTGTTCTTGCCCAGTGTGTGTGTCTGTGTCTGTGCATGCAGGAACCTAGATGAGAGTGCCAGGCTCCTCCAGGCTCATCTGATCTCTGCATTACTTCAGACTACTTATTCACTTGTCCTTTTTTGGGCACTGAAGGGAACCCTTCAATACTGCTCTCCTTGAGCTTCTTCCTTCACACCTTCTCAGGAGCGGTTCTTACACTGAGAAAATGCCTGTATCTCACTTGCTTTCCCAGTAAAGGGGGAGAGAGCTCTACTCTGAGCTTTTAGTGCTCTGATGCACCCACTCGTGCAGAAGCAGCTCTCGTGCTTTATAGCTGGCAGGGACCCCTCACCGTTAAGGGCTACTGTGCAGGGGCAGCATGTGTCAGCTCAGGGTGCTCTGCTGCTTGGCCTGGTGCTCCAGTGTGCACCATCTGCACTTGGTGCAAGAGGCAAATAAAACTCCAAAAGGTTTTACTGATGGCTTTGAAGTTCTGGTGGAGAACCACCCCACTGTTCCCAAGGTAACAGCCACCTCTGCATCAGTGTTACTCCTTTCTGGGCTGAAATTAGGAGGAAAGAAAGTTTTGAACTGTGTGAAATAAACAACTTGCCATGTGGTCACCCCAGTTCACCAGATCATCCAACCTGCATGTGAGTAGTATGAATGTATGGGCATAACTAGGCTAGGTGATGTCTGAGCTACAGTGAAATATCAATATAATTTCTGTATGGGTGACTTAAGCCCCAGTTCTCTTACTGAGTGAGTTGCACAGATGATAGTCATTCGTGTCACTGAAACCCTGGATTTGTTGTTTGCTTTTATTTTAATGGGAAGGCTTTGCATGTGGGTGGATTGTTGTGGTTAATTGATAGCTGAGCTAATGTAACCAGGGATAAGAGTCATAAGTAAAACCATGGGCTGCAAGGAAAATTAAGACCTTTCACAAAATATCATTTGTTTTTTACCTGTTCAAAGGAAGAGGGGGGGTTTAAGGTTGCAGTATCCTGTTGTACTTTTGCACTTGCAGCAAGCCACTACTGGGGTGTAAATACTGTAAAATTATGAGAAACTTTGCAATGATTCCAAGCTATTTTAAAGGTAGCCTTGTTTAAATTAGTCTAACCTGTGACTTTATGATAATATCAAATATCTGGTATTGTGTGAGTTGACTCTCAAAACTAGACATTTTCCCTGCCAACCGTAGCTGTGGCTTTGAAGAGCCCAGGATAACACAAGGAGGAAGCTAGAGACAATCTAGGGGGATTTCTTGTCCTGTCTGTTTCTTCTTCCCTTTCCTTCCAGTGAATAATGTGGTCTAAGAATTTTATTTTAGGACTTTATCTACAGCCTCCTGGGAATTGATGGAGAGTTGCCCCTCTGACTTCTGCGAGCTCTGGATCAGGCTCCAAGGAAGGTGGCTTAGCCAGCAGGGCTGGATGCGCCAGGTCTGACGTAGCATGAGAGGAGTGGAGGTGCTCATAGGTCTGAGGGCATCAGGACCTCACTGTAGGCAGCCCTTCCATGTAGGTGGCTTTATGGAGGTACATCTGACTGGATCCGGGACACAGAGACAGCTCGCTGGCATGAAACTTTTCTCTTCCCCTTAAGCAGGCTATGCCTATGCTTTACCATTACAAAACAGCAACGTCAATGACAGCAGTAGTTTTTCCTTTGATTTTACAAAAGCAAAGGCAAGAAATTATCAATTTGCAAGCAAATAAGGTGGAGAGATGTGTCATTGCAATATTAGTAACTAAATTTTTTCCTTCCAGTGCAGAAATGCTCTGTATTATCATTCTAACATGATGGCAAGCTTACCTTTGTTGTAAAACTAACGCCCTTTATCTAAAAAATAAAAAGAAAACCAATCTTCTATCACAACAATCAATGATATTGATGTATTTATTCTTAGCTATGTCTTTGTCTTATATTCCTACTGAAATGGAAATTAAAAGGAAAACTACTGAACCAAAGCATAAGACAGTAGAATAAATTAGTGTGAAATATATATTTTTGTAAATGATTTTGTGCTTTTCATCTGATGTCTTGTTCAGAATCTAGATCAAAACTGAAATAGTGATTCCAAGGCCTAGACAGAATTTAGAAATTATTAACATTAAAAAGAGCTCATAGCCTGCCGCTGAGCCATCCTGTCTCCTCAACTAGTTCATGTTTGATGCCTTGTGCCGAGCAGAAGATGGAGAAACACATTTCTCATCACATTCTACTGCTCAAACACACATCAGTCCTTAACATGAGGCTTCTCATACCCTTGGATGAGTTCAAAGTATAAACTTTCAACCAAGGAACTGCTAAAGCATTCATCTCAGGGAGGCAGAGTCCTTTACAGTATGCTGCAGCTCTCCTCAGCAATCATTCCAGTTGCAATCTGACAATATCTAAAGCTCTGTTAGAATAATTACACTGAATCCTGCACTCCTGCTATTGGAAGGCAAATTCTGCCTTCAGTTCTCCATTTTCAAAGCTCTTGCTTGGTACAGTGTGTAGTTGCAATACATTTTTTCGTTCTCTCTAAATCTAGCAACACAAATCTGCCGTATTTGTTCCCACCCCCTGATCAATCTTCTGTGCCCAACATCCCTTCCTGACACTTTGTTTGTGTGTGCTGTCCATCTTTTCACCTTCATTAATGTACATGTTTCCTCTCTCTGGCCTCGTGGCCTCTAAACTCTCACCCACATCAGACTTCCTAATATACCAAAGTGAAATAATCCCTTGAATCACAAGTAATGCCATGCTTGAGTCCCTTGAAAATCATAATACTTTACATTTCCCATTCAAATACTCTCCCCAGATTATTTGCTCCTCTCTGCAGGACTTGATGCAGTCTTTTGCATATTTGCCTTCTTTTACTTCTAACCAACTTATTTTGTTACTCTTTTTTAATCAAGCACTGGCTTTTAAAAGGATGCTGGCCATCCTTGAGAGGGCCCTGTGTGAAGGAATTATGTGAGATGTGAACCCTCGAGCCTCAAAGAACAGGCTGTCTCATCATCAGGTCTGCACTCCTCCGGGGGGTGGATTACTCACAGGCCTTGACACTGGCCAAACACTGCTTTCTTTTTAGATTAGTCCTTGAACGCTCTCTCTGTCTTAAGTATCCACAGAGGAACAAGCATGACTTCCACAGACCTTAAAGGAATTACTCTTAGAATTTAATGATTAAGGTTTAAGTCTACATGAATTTTCTGAGAGCAATTTTTGGTTCCTGAAAAATAGATTCTTTTTAGGCATCTCAGGCTGGGAAATTTTGACATAAAGCCCTTTAGTAAATAGCCTGTCTGGTAACTAGCCTGGTGCTGTTCTTAACTTACCATAAGAACCTGTTTCTAGCATGGCCCTTTTCCTGAACGGTTATGCCCTTCAAGAGAGCATGGTTTCTTTGAGGAATGCTTCCTATCTCGTTTTTTTTATTGCTACTCTAATGATTTCTGCTGCATGTACTCACTTCATATCTCACTCTCCTCACTCTGCATCCCATATTCTGAAGAAGGATCAGAGGATGTTTTTTTAAGAGATCATCACTGCCTCTCACCAGGCCACCAGAATAAGAGGATATATTTCATCTAGCCCAACTGTTTGGTTCCCCGTCTTCTTTCAGGTTGCTTCCTCTCAAATTGCCTTGCAGTTAGATCACTGCAAAGGCACAGGAAGCTAGCATCCTTATTCAGAGCATAAGAAATATTCTTGAGTCCTCCAACCAGGCTAATGTATTTTCTAATAAACAAGAAATTAATTAGACTCTCCTCTAGTATCAGTGCTCTCTACTCTGGCCTTTGTGAACTGGGGTTTGCAGAGAGAGCCTCAGACAGTGCATTAAAAGGCATCTGGTTCCGGTAAGTGGTTTGGTTTGAGACCTTCTATGGCACTGGCAGGAGAGGGCTGTCATCTGCAGCTTCTAACACGGTGTGTGGGCCTAAAGGCAGTGCCTATTACAAGTGTCTGTGGTGGAGGCCAGAGGACACCTGGTTCCTATCAGAAAGCAAAAGGTAACTGCTTCTGGCTAAGTGCAGCCAGCGCTTCTGGTGATACCTAAGATCAGAGAGGGATGCAGGAATCCTGCCCCTGGGCTGGACTTAGTTTCACAGTTATGCAGACCAGAGGAAAACTGTGACAGTACTTCCCCCTCTGCTTCCTCACAAAGTAACACGGTCTCCTTCTCATCTAGATTAAGTGAAGCCTCAGACAAAGAAAGTTTCGAAGGGAGTCAGGGCATCACATTGTCTGTATTCAATTAAAATTAAATGAAAAGAGACTGAAATGCATACTAAGATATCTCTAGCCCATATCGCCTTATTCTGCATTGCAAACATGCGTAGTGCAAGCAGTGATTCACCACGCCATTCATTAAAGCTGAACCTTTCCTTGCATGAATGGTTCTTGTGTCAGTGTATAGAAGGAACATTTTTGAATATGGGATTGAGTGTTGTTGCTTGTTTTTACTATAAAAGATCTCTAACCCTTCTTTCTGAGGTAGTGAAAAAAGCATGTTTATTTATTGTGCACTTTTCTTGGGTCTCAGGCTGTATGTGGCAAGGATGTAAATGAGAAGATGATCTGCAGTGAAACCCATGTGTACTGATTCCCTTTAATGAAGCAATGCTGATCGTAAAGATTTGGCTTATCTGTATGCTTTGAGTTAGAGGAATTACTGTGACTAGTCTGTCTCTTTCCGTTGATGTCTCACAGATTAATTAAACACAAAATCTGGAAGCCTAGGGCGCTATTCCTCTTCTCTCTCATTTTATGTTACAAAACCTGAAAGACATGGAGCCAGCTTGCAGGCCACAGGTACATTTATCATACCAGGATCCCTAGTAGAAGTGTTGTTAGGATGGCCAGAGCTCTTGCCTCACCTCTGCTCTTCTCAAATCATCCTCTCATTTGAGTCAATCACTTGGCCAGGTCGGCATGCCAGCTAGGTTCCTGGGGGAACAGGCTGGAGAAAACAGAGGGGCAGATATCACTTCTCACTTATCTACCCTGTCTAATATGTGCTTGGCTTTACAAGACATAAAGGCATCATAATAAGGCATTATTCCTGTGTGATGGACCCCTTTCTGAATCCATCATCCAGACAGGACACGCTGCAGGGATGTGTGTATCTCTGCCTGTGTCAGCAGCCCCCTAGGATGCTTCTGACAGTCAAGGTGAGAGCTTGAAACCACATCACAGAGAAATATCAAGTGGATCTTGGCTATGAAAGATATTTTGTTTGGTCTTTCCCACCCCTAGGACAGAAGAGGCCAAAGCGCACACTAAAAGAAATCCAAGGTCCTCCCGCCGTGTCATCTCTTTTCTGACTCGGTGGTATCCAACACCGTGACGTAGGCTTGAAGATATGCTTGCTTGGTGTTGCCTGTGTGTTTGCAATAGCAGGGGCGTGGAGGGGCATTTGTGCTTGAACATGAGAGAAGCGGCAAGACAAGCTGGTAGCGTGACACTCCTCAGAGGGTTTGCTGTCAAGAACAGTGACAAAGACGGTGGCTTGGGATGTCAGGCACATTACTCAGACAGTATTTACAGCTATTTCTGGGTCAAGGGCTGAGACAAGAATTGGATATGAAATTACCCTTCCCTCTTAACACAGTAGTATAAAATAAGGAAGAATGAAAAGCAATTTCAGGAATTGTGGGGTGAAAATTGGAGAGAAGTCAATTGTTCAGGTTGCTGCCAAAAGAGACAATTATGGACACTCTCTGTGGCAGTCAAATTCTTTTCACGATTATCATTACAGTGCTGTCGTGCCTTGGAGCTCTTTCCATGGAGCAAGACCTCACAGGCCTCAAGATTTTTCTTCTGTGAGTGTTCACCATTTCATTAGAGAAAGACACGCTCCCATCCTCATGTGTTTTTTTCATTCTCTATTGCAACAAAAGGAGGAGACTCTCCTATGATACTCTACACACGGAGTCCAGCTGGGAGTGTTGCAGCAGCTTCCTTTAGTTTGCTGGGTGCTGCCCACGCGAGTGTGCAGCAACACTGCAGAAGAAAAGGCCAAAGGCAGCCCCAAGGTCTCTGGTGCAGCCGAAGGTGGTGGTTTCTCAGTACAGAGCATCTGCAATATCAGCTTAAGGTATTGCTGCTCTTATAACTAATGGGCTGATATAACTGTCTGTGGGACTAGGCTGCAACCTGGCTTCTGGAACTGACCTACCTTTTAAAAGCAAAGATATGCTTTAATCTCACTTTAAAAATAAACCCAGCCCATTGCACTGCATTGAAGCTCTGCCTAAGATTGTTTATTATTGCATTGGTCTGATGCTTAAAGATGACAAATGAAAGCCCCAGGGTTTTAATTCCTGCTCCAGCCAGGTGACCTGAGTCAGAATTTATGTCTCGTTTTGGAAGTAGCTGATTTGAAGCTCAGTGATACATGCACCTCTGGACCTCTCCACGTTGAGCAGGCACCAGAAAAGACTTAGCCATTTCTCTCAAATGATTACTAAAAAGCTGTGTTACCAGATTCAGTGAAGCAAGGACAGGATGGGTGGTATCACTGCTGTGTGTTTCCCGTCTGATAAAAGTCTTTGTTCTCAATTTCTCAAAGGAAAAAAAAACAACATGTAAAAGCCCCACAAGAAATGAACTGAATGAGTTATCATTTCACATGTGTAACAGCTTCATCACAAAACATTTATTAGTAGTAGTTGTCACTAGAGAATTTCCCAGATGAACAATTCTCATTATTACAGTCGTGAAGCTGGAGTAAGGAGAGGGAAAATGGAAGTTTCTAAACCCTATCCCTGGTTTGCTGAACTACAGCTGAAGAGATCACTTGTTTTCAAAGTAGCTGAGCAAATTAACAAAATATCTATTGCTCAGGGGCAGACAACACATGATTTGCTATTGAATATCGAACAATGGGTGAATCATTCTTCAATCCACCAGCCTCCTTGTTCGTTTTCATTGCAAGCTGAGCTCTCATTTCCAAGGCAGGCTGTCGGGATCCTCAGTGTCACGGGGGCTCTTTTGTTGCTGCCAGGAGCACTTTTTTGGAGGGACAGTAGAAAGTTGTCTGGTTTTTCAATTAGGCCCTCACTGCACAATTCAGGCATGAGCAACTAATAACCCAGGCATTGCTACTGCATTGATTTTAGGGCAAGGTGTTCTATCATTTTATGGCACTGAGTTTAGACACAGTTGCTTTAATTTTCTCCTGAGGAAACATAATTAAATTTCTATGAAAGAAATACGCTTTTCCCCATAATTGCGTCATTCTTTCGTTGTTGTTGGGGTTTTTTTTCCTTGCAATTTCTCCAGGGACTGACATTTTTATTTCTTAGACAAGTCGTTGAAAATTCCCATCCCATTCTAAGTAATCCCTCAGAATTAAACGTAAATGACTGGTCAGCAGTACCAATGGCAACTGAAAACCAGGTGTTTTTAAAAATAAAAAGAATGAGAATTAACTGAAACTAAGCAAATTTTGACTTAGGTGTACCCCTTCTCTGTCCTCTCCCCAGCACCCTACTGGATATTGTGCTTCTTTAGCATGAAGACTTCAGAATGTGTTGTTAAAATCAAGGTAAGCATCTCTCCAGCGGAACTGCGGGGAAAAAAGTTTCATATTCTCAAAGTAAAGAACCCCTTTTCTCTAGTGAAGCGTTGTCTTTCACTTAAAGAAAACTGCACAGGATCACACTGAGCGGAAAGGGTTTTTTCCAACCTTTTTCATATAAAAATAAAAGAGCACTGAAGGCAAGCAGTGAAGGTTAGCAGCATGGAAGTTTAGAACACAGGTCGGTTGGAGAGACACTAGCTTCTTTCACAGAAAGTGTAAAATGTGCCATTAAATGAGACATAATATTTCACTCTGCAAGGTCAGCGCCTCCCTGTAGGAGTTCAGCAAAGATCAGTATCTCCGAAGCATTATTGTTTTATTAGTGTGTTTAATTTTGGCACTGAGAATGAGACGACTGAACAGAGGTGCCCAGCTGACCATTAAAAGCAGTATACCAAGGACTTGTTCTCTAGGTTCCCTGGAGATTTCTGAGCATGTGAGGAGCTCTCAGACATACTAATATCTTGAAGGAAATAAGACTAAACTTTTGGTTTTGCCTGATTCCTCTGAGAAAATCCTTTTCTTGAATGAGGAGAGGACATAAGATTAAATTATGTCATCCTTTCCCTAACTGCTGACTTCAAAATGAAAGTCAGCTCATAAAAACCCCGGAGGCAGAATGGTCATATTTATAAAATGGCTTTCTAGTCTTTATTGTCCTTCAGTTTTTGAGATTCTAGAATGTATTTGCATCATGGTTTCTCTCCAAAAAATAGGAGTATTGGAAATGTGTTTTTAAATGAAAATTTACAGTACCACCTTATTAATGATGTGAAGGGTTACGGATATCAAGGATAACACCAAATACTGCAAAAGCTCACGCCCTGCTTTGAGTTCTCCTCTTTGTAACTTCCTGCTGTAGAAAGCACATTCCCTTTTCTCACTCCCGTACAGGAGGAAGAAATTGTCCACAGCTGTGTGCCACCGTTGCCTGGCTTTCTGTTCTCATGCAGCTCTTCCAAGTACTTCCTAAACTGATTCAGTCACAACTAGTCAGGTCAGTTCATGGACTATCAATTTGCTGTTTAGACTTAATACAAATCTGTTCAGCCAATACACCTGGGTGTGTGCTGAGTGAATTAGGGAGCACCCATCTGAGATGCTCTGTTGGCTGCCCAGAGCAAGTGGTAACACCGGGATGGAAACAAACCAGTTTGTCAGTAAAAAGAGCACATCACGATCACGGAATCACGGAATTTTCAGAGTTGGAAGGGACCTCTAGAGACCATCTAGTCCAAATCCCAAGAAGAGACTTTCCTTACTGGGCCAAACATGCGCTTTTCTTGCTTCTCCTCTCTCAACCAGTGTACTCTGCTGCATATGGCTAAGGACTGAACATAGCACTAGTCAGTCCTGCGGGAACGTCTTTTGCATCCATCTGTTTGCTCTGTAAATGGTTCCCCAACAGGGGTTCCTATGCTGCTTTTCCAAACAGTGCCTACGAAGCTCTATCAGTTATCATTCTGTACCTAGTGGTGATCTGCAACAGGTTTTTCTTGAGATCTTGTTAACTGTCATAGCATAAATTGAACAAAGATGCAAATGCAATTTACACTTTTAATACCACCATGGAGATGATAATTAAATTACCATTATCACTTTGAAAACATACTGTCCCATGCAAATAGCTAACAAATTACTCAAGCTCTTTGCTCAGACCTTTACCTAAATAATGTCATTACTTGGCAACTGTGAACACATTTGGTGTCAGACACATTAATAATGCTCTGATCTCATCCCAAAGAAATTATGTCTCAGATAAACATTTGCTTCAACTGAGATATAGCAGCCCTGTCAAACACTGGTGGCTGACTGCAACTTGTAAGCGCTTGAACGTGCATATTTTTTAATTTCCCTCCTCCCACCCAGGCACCTCCTGAGCAGCCATCACGCTGTCGTTACAGAAGCCACTGGCTAGCACGAACGCACCAAACTGCCTGCAAATGGGGCAGAAAGCAGCTGGGAGACCATTCTGCAGGTGGGTTGTGGCAATGCGAAGCATGGGGTGCTGCGTGGCACGGGAGCGTGCAAGCGCTGGTGAAGCCACGTGTCTTGTTCACTTCTCATTATTGTTGGTCCAGACGAGTAGGCCAGGGCTCCTGCAAGGTAATTTTGGCCCAGCAGGAGAGCGAGCCTGGAGGTTGGCGTCCCCATCCCAGCACTTCGTGGTCCAGTCACTCAAGCAGCACAGGCATCTGCTAAGCTGCTTGTGCCATGACACGACATTTGCCATGACCTTCACCTGCGAGACAGTGGACAGCCTTCCAGAGGTTGACTTTAATTCTGCAGCCAGGAAAGAAGTTGGGGGAACTGTCATGAGACGGAAAGAGTTACGGCCAGCCACCAGCGAGACCAGAGGGGCAGAGAGCTGATGGCCGGGGACACCAGGGACCTGCCGCCTCACGGCACACGCGAGAGGCGGGTTTTGCTTCACTCCAGCGATGGCGCTGGGGGACCCGGCCCGGCCTGGCCTGGCCTGACCTGGCGGGGAGAGCCCTGGGGTCCCGGAGAGCCCCGGCCCGGCGGGAAGGGCGCTGGGGAAGCCCAGCCCAGCCTAGCGGGAAGAACGCTGGGGAGCCTGGAGAGCCCCGGCCTGGCGGGGAGGGCGCTGCGCCCCACGGCGCCGCCAGGAGGACCCAGCCCCGCTCCGCTCCGCTCGCCGTTGCTAGAGACGCCTTTTACGACAGTCTCCCGGCCTCGCCGTACGGCAGGGTTGCTGTACGGTTGTTGCACGGTTGCTGCGCGGCCCTTGGTTTCCGGTGTGGACGGGCGACGGCGTCCGGGTTTGAGAGTGAGGGGAGCTTGGCGGCGCGCAAGGAGCAGCGGCAGCGGGAACGGGAGGCGCTGCTGGCGCAGGTGGGGTACGTGGCCCAGCCCGGCCCAGCCTGGCCTTTCCTCGAGGGCCGCTTAGCCCCCTCCCTCCCCCAGGCTGGGTGCTGGGGAGGCCTCGTCTTGCGCGGGGTCGGTGCGATCCTGAGGGCGGCCCTGGCCGCGGCCTCCCGCCCGCAGGCCTGCCAGCGGCAGCTCGAGGAGGGGCACGCCATGGGGAGAACCTCTCCTGCCCCGAGGGGAGCTGGGCTGCGGTACCGGCAGTGACAGAAAGCAATCGGGAACTTAGTTTTGAGTGACAGCCACCTGAGTTCATGTGATTTGCTACTTGTAGTGGTATTGATCCGCTTGTGATTTCACATACTATATGATTTTGTTCTTACACCGTTGGAAAGAGACTGGCTTGCTCTTCTTTACACCCTCTCTTAAGATACTTGTATACATTGATGAGATGACACCACCCTCACTCCCCAGCCTTTTCTTCTCCGTGCTAAACTGTCCCAGCTCTCAGCACTGCCTTAAATGAGACATAAAAGGCAACTCTTCCTCCTTGTCTGCCTGGCCTGTCTTTCCTAAAGAGTTAGTATCCCTCTGTTACAACACTGCAGTCATGGAGTAGGTAATAACTTGAACAAAAGCGGCACAGCCTGTTTTTGTGGAGCCAGGATGTTACTTGCTTGGTTGTATCTTGCTGTAGTGTTAGCTAAGAATTAGGAGGCTCCTTCTCACAAAAGCTTTGGTAGAGTTGCTGTGCTGTGGAGACCTGTGCTAATCCTGATGCATTTTATTAAACATCTGCCTATATGCTAGGTTTGGTACTTGTGCAGTAAGCTGCTGATTCTTGTTGTAACTTTTCGGTAGAGTGAATGATAAAGTAGTGAATGGCACATTGGTTAGATGACATGACTTGTTTTGAAGGTTAAGGAGTGGAGGATAACTGTATGGAAAAAGTATGAGGTTGTGATGATGGGCACTGGAGAAAAGGAAGGCCAACATAAGCAGCAACTGAATATTACTGGGCAAAAAAGTTTTCAGAAAAAAATGGGAAAATGGCCTGAATAGCCTGAGGCTTACATGGTAACGATGTCTTTTCTCAAGGCAAAGTAGGAACACAGAGAGGGGATTTCAGGTGATATATTGTGTAGGTATCTCACTTGCACAGTTGTGGAACCATTTCTAGGCAACAGAAGTTCCCTTCAGTGACTTGACAAGTGTGGGGTGATCCTGCTGCACTGTGTGCTTCCCCCTTTTTGACAAGCATTTGAAGGGAAATTCCTTTACCTTAGTCATATTGAATCACACTATCCTGCAAAAGTTTGTTGTTGTTAAGATGTCTTTTAGTCTATTTGAACTGCTGTATGGTATGTTTGAGAGTGCTTCTTTGCTCAGTTCAACCTTTTGGATGTTCAGAAAATACTCTTAACTGGAAGTGAAATTTATGTAGGACACCATTATTTTACTTTACATTTTCTTCTCAGTTGGTGCCACTTGTACAGCAAGCTGACTGGGGCAATGCCAATCTCTTGGAATCATAGAACAGCCCTGGTTGGAAGGACCTTGTACGACCACCTGGTTCAACCTTTTGTGAGAAGCGGAGCCTAGATGAGATTATCTAGTGCTCTGTTCAGTCACATCTTGAAAATCACCGCTGATGGGGGTTCCACGCCTTGTCCTCTCTGTGTGGCTCCCTCCTTGTGAAGAGAGAGCCTCTGTACTCTTTATAGGTGCCCTTTAAGTACTGGAATACTGTGATGAGGTCCCCCCTTAGACGTCTCTTCTCCGGGGAGAAAAGACCTAACTCTTTCAGCCTTTCCTCATAGGGCAGGTTTTCCAACGCCTTGATTATCTTTGTGGCCCTCCTTTGGACCCTCTCCAGTCTGTCTGTGTCCTTCTTGAATTGCAGTGACCAGCACTGGACACAGTACCCCAGGTGCAGCCTGACATGCACTGAGTAGAGTGGGATGATCACGTCTCTATCACTGCTAGTAATGCCCTGCAGATGCAGCCCAGCATCTGATTTGCCTTTGTTGCTGCAGTGGCGCACTACTGAGCCCTGTGCAACTTGTCGTCCACCAGGACTCCCAGCCATGCATATCCTAGCCCGTACTGGACTCTTGGGTTATGTCATCCCAGGTGCAGGACCTTGCACTTGTGTTTGTTAAACTTCATACAGTTCTTGCCAGCCCACTCTTCCAGCCTCTGCAGGTGTCTCTGTAAGATGTCTTGCCCTTCTGACGTGTCCACCTCACCATCCAGTTTGGTGTCATCAGCAAACATGGTGAGGGTGCTTTCACTCCCATCATCCAGATCATTCATGAAGATGTTGAGCAGTGTGGGGCCCAGGATTGATCCTGGGAGACCCTACTTGTGACAGGCTGCCAGCCTGAGTAGAAAACATTGATAAATGGTTACTTTTTGTAAAGGCTTTGTACAGTGTCAGGTGTTATTGCAGTAGTTGTTTAATAATAGTTTTCCTCTTTTCTTATTTGCTTCTATTTGCATCAACAGTTTAACATGAAATAAAAGTGTTCTGTGAGGATGCTGTTTAAAAATTTTGGTATAATTTCCTCTTTCCACGTATCTGTGGGTGATTTTTACTTTTTTTGTTAATATCTTTAAAATACTGTTAATTTGAAGTAAGAGATGTAGCATTAAACACTTTAGTGCTGTATTTATAGGAACTGGATTGTAGTGTTAAATATACTGCAAACTGTGGAAAAGACAGTGAATTTGTATTTAACCTCTTATCGTGTTTAGGTAAGTCTCAATTCAGGGAGGTACTAAAGCTGAGAAAGAAGGTTTGGTTGCAGCAGTGTTGGAGAAACACCATAGTAATGAGCCAAAGCTACTCTCATAGAGAAAAGGTTGAAGTCAGGGATGAGAGCACTTATTCATACAGAGTACTTGCGGGGGAAAAAGGGCAAAGGTTGGTTTTGGCAGAGTTTGAGTTGGTACTGGAAAGCATGGTATCTTGAGCATAGGGCTACACTTCTTGCTGTTAGGATATGTCTCAAGAGGTCTGTGATGGTAATGTAGCTTCACAGATCCTACCTCTCAGTGTTAGTACGTTCTTGTAGGTTTAGATGCTGCTCATCAGCCTTGTCAAAGAATATTAGAAAAACTGATTTCGAGGTTTTAGAATGAAACTAAATCTGATGTGGTTTCTTATCAATAAGATGTGCTGCGTTAGAAGGTATGTATGTAGGATATATGTAAATAGACTATATACATCTATATGTCTATAGAAACAGACCATAAGTGTATTGTTCAGCATGTTTTTAAAATGCCATGAATACAAGTTACTCCTAGATGGAAAACTTAAAAACATATCTGCAACTTTTGTGCGATAGTAAATAAAACCAACCAAATGCATAACCCTAATTTTCTGGAGGAAGGCAACTCTTAGTTTCTGTATGCAATAGCAGGCTCAGAGTTGACTTTTTACCACTCAAGACTAACACCTGAGGAGTAAATAGCTCTATAAAGATGCTACATCATTGCTCAGACAAAAGCTAATCAAGTGTTGGAAGTTACTGGGAAAGCAAGAAGGAACAAAGGAAACGGTTACACAGACATATTACTGATTTCTGTATGATATCAAATAGTGTATGCAGTTCTGGTCCCAACGTCTCAAGAACTGAATAGCCTTGGAGAAGGTGGGAAGAAAGGTGTCAGAGATGATCTTGGTACAGACTGTCCAAGCAGACTAAAGGTTTTGAGATGGGGGAAAATAGGCTGAAAAAAGTTAATGAGTGAGTTCTGTAAAATCATAAGTGATACGGAGAAGGGAATGTGGAATTGCTATCTGCAACACAAGAACTAGCTCGTATTAAGGGATTTGCAGATGATGCACCGAGAACTTGTAGGGCCTCTTGTATAGCATGTTGCAAATGCTGACACTTCACTTGTATCCAGACAAGAATAGCCTAAAAGCAAAAATATATTTTGAAAGTTATTGATTGAAAAGCTGCTGAGCCTCAAATTGCTGGAGGATACAGGAATATTTTGGAGCTGTCTCACTTTGGGCTTAATGCCATATCCACTTCTGTCAGCTTCCCTGGATGTTACTGTACGTTTTTCAGTTGGGATTCTAGCTTAGGTTCTCAGTTCTGAGAATGACAGTGCTGAGAAATTCAATACAAAGAAGGAGGATGGAGTATAATTCCTGAAATACTAGGCACTATGGTTTTACAAATCCATTTTTTGTGGAATGCAGGAAGGGGTCTTGAGACAATAACATTGTTTTCTACAGGATTTAACCATTAGAGGTGCTTGGCCATTGAGAAACTTTTGCAATATGACTTTTCAGCTTTTTAGTGAAAGTACACGTTCTAGAGTCTGTGTTATTTTTCCATGGTATTATCTTTCCATTTCTGAGCAACCTGAAGCTGAGTCAGACTCCATGAATTCCAGGATTCTCTTGGGTGCATTGGGTAGCATATTGGGTAGCACATGTACATTAATGATCAGATGGTTTTTGTTGCTGTTGCTTGTGGAATTGCTGTGTTCATCATCATATACATGTCCTTGAACTATTTCTTTTCCTTGCAGTAAGAACTAGAAGTTGAAGTAAGGAGACAACATGTTGAAGGTAGGTAGTTTCCCCTCCACCACCCTTTCTGTACCAGAGTTTTAGAATATGTTAGCAAAAGTGTATAATAAGCATTTTATCCTATTCAAATAGAGGTGGGACAAAGGAGGCTATAGAGTTTCCTTTATCCCTATTTTGGCTGATAGAGAAATTTAGGAACGAAACTCTTTAAAAAAACCCCTCATTGTATGTTTCTTCTTCCCATCTATGAACTGAATAACCTAACATTAAGCTATGTAAAATGGCAAAATTTTTAAGACTTCTCTTGTAGCTACTCTGTTATTTCTGTGCAAAATCAATTTAGGATTTTGTAACATGAAAGCATGAGGATGTTGTAGCTGCCATGTCAGTACTCTGCTGTCTGCTTTACAGAAATGGATCTGACTGGCTGCCACTTTTTTGCTGACAGAATAACATTTCTGTCTTCCTTGAAGTTGAGAGACACTGTAACTTGCAAAGCCTGGAGACGGATAGAGATATATAGGGTATAGATATATATGTAATATGTACTAGTACTTCAGACATTTGGTGATGTAGCACTTGATAAAGTGGTTAGATCTTTTATAATTAGCTTAAGTAATTGATGTTGTCCCCATTAAGTATCACACATCTAGCAATACTCAGCACTTAGCAAAGCTTGAATTCTGTTTTTGGTTTTTATGTTTTGAACTTTTCTTAATAAACTCTCTTTTGAATGAAATTAAGAGCAGGTTTTGTCATGAGCGGGCATGGAAATCTTTTTTTGTCTGTCCATTCAGAAGAAGAAGAAAGCAGAAAACAGACAAATGAAAAAACCTAACATTCCCTTGGGGGTACTGTGCCTAAAGTTTTATGAAGGAAAAAAAGTTGCAAATGGCAAATTAGTTGGTAGGCTTCTTTTGCTTCCCTACTTCTTACTGGGGAAGGAAAACCTGTCCTGCTTTGAAGATAATGAAGTATTTGTGAAGTTTATGAACTCCTAAAGATGTTCATCTGTTCATTAAAATATGTATATATTGATAATATCAGTAAGTGAGAATGGTTTAATGTCTTCAGTGTATTGACTTTCTCTGCTTTACTTAGATTACTTTGACTGTGGTCAGACTGCCTGCTCCTATAGTAGGGGAACAGAACTGGGAGGAGACTACTGCAAGGCTTTATCTCAGTGTGTTTGGACCTTCTTGCTTGTGAAGGCAAAAAAGAGATGCACAGGGACTTTTCACATGTGGCTAATGTAGTCAGGACAATTACTTGGTGGTTGCAATCTTGGAAGCTCCTGCATTTTGCTTTGGGAAGGACACTTGGGAAGCTGCATAGGTCTTCTGATAATCTGAGAAGTTTACAGAAATGACTGTATGTTTTTTTAAGGAGCTTTTAGTTATAAGTTATTGCAAATTATTAGTCTGTCTTCTATAGAGTATGTAGTTAGGACTAAGATGAAAGGGAGCTCTTTAACTCTCATCACAGATACCATCTTTTTCTTGATAGTTAGGACAGTGAGGAGTCTGAGAGAACCTTCACTATCTCTTCAGAAGTAATTCTCCCCTGATCACAGAGCTCACTAGAAGAATCTGGGATTAGCTCACTCTTGCAGATGCCATATCCACAAAAATCAAGAGGTTAAATATACAGTAGGTTTTGAAACAGTTGTAGAAATAGAATAGATTTCATTAGTACCTTTTACTTGTAAAACAAGCTGAACAGAAGAAGTTACTTCTTGTTGATATTTTAGAATTTATTTACAGTTTCATATTTTTTGCAGGTCATGAACTTATATTTCTTTTGAAGAGCCAAAATACTACCCAACTCATTGAGATCTGTCTTTTAAATTTTGGAAACGTATTGTTTTATTTGTGTAGTCTGTCCTCCCAACTGCATTGGTAAAACCCAGCAGCTGGTAATGTTTATGATAATGATCAGTAATCAAATAATTAAGTGTTGACATGCAAATTGTTATCAAGCTCCAGAAATAGCATCTTGTTTTGATGAGTGTGATAGTTCATGACACTACTGTTTCAGTTTGCAAGTTTAGGAAGAGAAAATAATCTGATGGGTGTTTTGGTAATGCAGGGATGTGTTGAATCTTGAATTATTCCTGCATCTGTGCTATGACATGGTATTTCTGTACTTCAGGGTTGCTCTTCTGTTACTTGTTTTTTTTCGTGGACTTTGAGTTTTTCACTCTTTGGTGTCTGAGGGTGGTGTGGTTTGACCATTGCTTACGTAGAAATCCTGTCTTTTAATTGCTAAGGATTACTGATGGATTGCAAGTTTCTCTTGATAGCAGTACATAATCGATTTTTAAAAAAAGTTGATTGTAACTTAAGAAAGACCTCACTCAGTATTCCAAACAGATATGTTCTTGAAACAATGTAAATAAAATGGTACCTTGAAACAGGTTCACTGCACAAATAAGAAATTGCGTGTTTAGTTTTACTTATTTAGGTTTCTGAAAAAAAATTACTTGAGATGCGCAAGCCATTATTTTTTGAAACATCTTGTTTGATGCTTTTGACTTAGACCTCTAAGTTTATTTTTGTTTTATATTTTCTGATTTATTTTCTTTGAAAATACAACCTAAAATGTAAAAAAAACCCCAATGTGTAATAGTATCGAGTTCACTTTATTTGAGCTCTAAACAAGCTGTGAAATCAGCAGGTTTTCCCAGTGAAATACAATCAGATATTTCCTCATAAAAGACTAACTGTTGGGTTGTTGCAGAGATTAGTATTTGCCAAGGTGATGGAATGCTTTGGCAGTATTTTTTACGCTTCCGTTTTCAGTGGAAAATTACAGAAATTTCTCCTTAGACAGAAATTAATAGCAAAACATACCACTGTTAGGGGTTATAGAGCTGTTATTTGTTGGAAGTTGCTTCTGTGCTGTAACACTAAACACCTTCTTTTTTGTTCTTTCCTTTTTAAATCTGTTATCAAGTGTCACATCCCTCAGTCTCTGCTGGAGGAAATAAGCATGTCAGTATTATTATACTCACTTAAATCTTTGATTGATATTAGGAGAGTAACAACACTGAGAAATGAACACTGCCGTTTCACAGAAGGTTTTCAGACTTCTGACAAAGCACTGCTGTATGCATTTTTGCCAGCAACATCTTTGATTTAACAAACAGGTCATTCTAGAAGGTGAGGGATGAAGACAGATGTCTTCAGTGTTATATCCTGTAAGTTCTTCCTCTAGAGCTTGCTCTGGCACAGGAGTGGAGAGGTCCTACTTTAACATGAAGTATCTGCCTAGAATTTCCTAGCAGTAGTAGCTACCATTGTGGATTTGTTTACTTGTTGTTGTTGTGCCTGCAGTTGTACCAGCAGAAACAGTTACTGTCTCCCAGATGTTCCTGACAGAAGGTTGACATCTCCTACAGCCTGCTCTTCAAGTCACATGCCTGACTCTTCTGTAATGATTATTGATCACAAGAAGCTTAAACGATTTAAGTGATGGCTGTTTCAGTGACCTAACTTCTGTGCCTTTTGATAGGCAAAAATGACAAAGAGCAGTGGTGTTTCCAGCTGGCACAGCGGCTGTGTCTGGAGGGAGGTGGAGGTACAGGCAGCACTCTTGACTCACTTGTGATTTCGCAAGCTGGAGTGGAAGCTAAGCCCTTTCTTGTGCTTCCACTGTTGTCCTCCTTAGGAAAGCTGTGGATGTAACAGAAATTGGAATATTGAGGGTAGAAAAATAGTCTAAGCATTCATGAAAATAGGTGTGTTATTCAGATAGAGAATTGGTATAAGAGCATCAGAACTGCAAGGAAGGGTATGCTCAGGTTTCCTGAAGGCAGGCACTCACGTAATCGGGACTCTGGCCCTGAGCTTTGGGGTGATGGAAGCTGGGAGGGTAATACAGGCCACAGTAACCTGTCTGATGGCTGAATATTGGAACTGATAAATGAGTGGAATGGATTGCGTGATAGGATGGGAGGTGGTCCTGAAATTAGAAAGAAAAGCTCATTGTTTAGATTGTGGATGCCTTATGTTGATGTCTGAAGGACTGGGCTAGGTCCTTTTGAACGTGTCTAACAGAAAGCTGTTGCTGAAAGGAGTTGGAGTTTTTTCCACACTTCTTTCTCCTGTGCGCTTCCTCCCCAAAGTGCACATTTATCCCCTCGTTCTTTGTGCTTAAACTGGTAGGCGTGATGACCTTACCAGAGGGGCAGCTTGGAAGCTTGATCTGCAGGAAGCTGCATCCTGCTCTTGGTGGGATTAATTTTGTGTCAGGGTGGTCCTTGAAGTGGCTTCCCCTGAGGATGGAGTGCAGAGACAGGTCTGTGCCAGGACGGTGGTAGGAACATGTGAGTGGGAGTGGGGAGAGGAGAGGTATGGGAATGGAGTCCCACCCTGTGGTGGCAGGTAGCCATTAGAGCAGCTTAGCTGTTGCTGGCTGTGTTGGATGTTTTTGTCATGCTATATTGATCTGATGGTGTGCTGTAGAGTTTCTTCTGATCACTTGTTGGAGAAAAAGGAAATTTTTCTTCTTTTGGATGGAGAAGTTGTCTATTGAATAGTGGTGATTATCATCTGAAGAACTAGAGGCTCACCACAGTTAAAGATGGGAAATTGCATGGTCTCTAGTGGTATGGAAAATTTTCTCTGGCCTTGGTGAGAGCTGAAATGGTAAATAGAGTTGGGGGTCAGGAAAGAGTGATGGCCAGAATTTCTGTGGGCTGGGGAGAGAGTGTTTTAGCGTCCCTCCCTAGGTGACATCCCTCCATCCCTTCTGGACATCTTTGGGGACTGTTGTGTAACAACCTCCATTTACTGTGCGAGCTGGACCTTGGCTGTTGGCAGTGCCTTTGATCTTTTCTGCTTCTTCCTGGGGTTGCACTATGTAATTTGTTTTACAGCTTTTGGTGTTTGTGTCTGCAGTGTATTACAGGTTGTTTGGAGCAAATTTATTCTTCGTTTAGCAGATACTGTTGTCACCAACTATGCAGCCTGGCCTTAATGACCTGCCTAATGAAAACCAGAATCTGAACTTGATTTCCTTCCTCATTCGGATGGGACTGTGAAATCCAAGACCCTTTGGCCTGCTTGTGATAAAGATTACACAGTTTGGCTCTGTTCACCGTGGCAAACATTGCTAACATAGTGCTGTAGAATAATTATTGTTTTTATAGCACCTTACCAACAGACCTTTCAGAGTGCTTTGCCAGCGTTATACTTCACCTTGTGCTTGTTGCAAAGGGGACTACAAGCAACTTTATCGGGGTGTCGCAGAAGTACGTAATACAACATGAAGTTTGCCCTCCTTGACAGGTTGTTGCTTGTAATGGTCCTCTGTGTTCCTGTGTAGCATGCACAGTCATTTGCATAATTAATACATTACTTTGAAATAGAGGTATTTCAGAAATATAGCATCCTATATTTTTGGAGTAAAAACCATAAAAATATCACAGTGGTGACCTAAGATGTACTAAATGCTAAGTACTCCTCTGTAAAGGGGAAAGGATAAATTGTTGGATATTTTTGGGGTATCATAAAGCATTAATGGACCTTAATGTGAATTAAATGCTTAAGTCCTGTGGGTTGAGAGATGTGAAACTTTTAGAGTTGGCCTTCATTGCATGGAATGATAAGTTTGACAAGGGACTTAATTATAAAGTGTAGAAAAGGAAGAAAAACTAGTTAGATGCTAATAAGCCCTGCATCATTCTAAAAGACAAGTAGAATAGAAAGGTAAGGTTTGAAGCTAATAAAGTAGTGTAGACAGATTTTCCTCCTCCCCCCACTTGAAGTAAGCGGGGGTGTGTGTGTGAGGGGAAACCATTCACCAGCGATGAATATTTTAATTTGATGCTAGAGGGAGATAGTTTTTAGAGCTAGAAAGGATCAGAGGGTATCGCTGCTAACTTTCTAGTCTCATGTTAAAATGATAATTTAGGTGAAAATACAACTTTCATGTTTTAAAAATCTCTAGGCAGCTTTCTCTTTTTTTTAATTTATTTTACATATGGATATTGTTAAGAATCTTCTATATTTTGTATCTTTGTCTAAGAAGAAACAAACTTTGACCTGATGCTTTTGTGTCTGTCTCTCTCTTTTTAACAGTCTGGTGGTATTGCCACTACAGATTCATCTTGCCCAATCCTGTTTCTTTTAGCATTCAGGAGACAACAGTCTGCAGTTTGATGATTTCTGGTCATACTGTGTTCTGAATAAATATTTGTATACTTCAGCCAAAACGATGATCCACCTCTTTTATTAGGATCATGTATCTCAGTTACCTCAGTACTTGCATGTATTTTTTCTGTTTATTCTTAGGTCTAATAAAAAGTATAAAAGGTCCTTTTGTACCTTATTTATAAAGTTACCTTCATTTTATGCAATGTATATTGGTAACATGAAGGAAATAGTCATTTTATTTTGAAGATACCTGTTACTATAGAGAAAGGTAAGAGGCTAAATCTACCTAGACAGGCAAAGAGCATATTAAATGAAGAGATGTTGATGAGCTGATCTTGATTGGCCTTTATTCAACGTGTTAATAGATTTATATGCCCAAGAGCTTCTAAGGGGGTGGAAAGGAGCTGTTGACTCCAGCTGCAGGTCTTTTTCAACCAAAAGTGACATGGAGTATGCAGAAAGCCTGTCCTTTTTCCAGTCTAAATCTTGGCAACAGGCTTCGTGTTTACTTGTGGAGCAAACAAGTTTGGAGTCTGTTTTAGTTGTGTTTTTCCCATCTAGAACTATATTCAAGTTTCCTTTATCTCCACTGTTTCATCTCTGTCCAGTTATAAGCTTAAGTTTTGTGTACGTGTGGCTTGTAGACATTTTGTGAGTTGCATAGCTGAGGTTAGTACCCTTCACTTATCCATGAATGTGGCGTGGTTAGTTACCTTATTTTAGTCAGGTGAATGTATTTTTAATACAGAAGGGCCATCATCGTCTG
Organism: Burhinus oedicnemus; assembly: GCA_008921705.1. Taxonomy (NCBI): domain Eukaryota; kingdom Metazoa; phylum Chordata; class Aves; order Charadriiformes; family Burhinidae; genus Burhinus; species Burhinus oedicnemus. The sequence goes on along the minus strand of VFFE01009189.1, from coordinate 2,239,158 downwards.
TATGAACTAGAACAGAAAGTATCAGTCAATGATTTCCCCATGAACTTTCAAGAGTGTTGTCCCAGATAGATAAATGTCTTAGGGTGGGCAGGGTTAGCCAAAGAGCTGTCTGGATCATGGAGAGGTAGCAGGAAGCATACCTGCCTTTTTTGGTGTCCTGAGTGGTTTTGGTGACCCTACATTAGGCTTAACAGCTATTTCAGTGGTACTGAAATATAGTCATGCTTATTCTTTTGTTGTTTTGTTTATAAATAAACTTGAAAACTGTTTTGATATTGGAATAAATATCTCAATGTGCTCTTAACTCATTCTTTCTTTATCCCTGCCTTTTGAATTTTAAGATGTAGCATTCACCCTTGTAGACTGTCAGCTTCATTCTAGAGATGGAAGTCCCAGTCTTGGCCTCTGTAGTCAAACTGAATTAGACTATTTTTTTTTTGATTTTGCAAAGTCCTGTCTTTTAAAATGAAGAAGGTAGATGATGAAGCTTTAAAAGGGTGCTTTGTTTGGGCACAGATGTGTAGTATTTTGATTTTTTTTTTGTTGTTCTTTTTGCCACTTTCAATATTGCTAACAAAAATGTTCAAAAGTACAACAGCACTCCTACCTTATGAGTTAATTAAAAAAAACCAAACAACAAAACCCCAAAACTTTTAATGCTATTTTTTTAGCATGTCTTTCTGTTTATTGAACCCTTCTAGTATATAGGTCATCCTCCTGCAAGCCTTGTTTTCAGTCAGTACAAAAGCTGCAGCTTTCCTCTTTGGCTGTATCAAGAAAGAGAAACTGGCCCATGGTAGTAGGAAGGCTACTGTTGTGTGCAGTGCACAGGCTTGTATCCAAAGTTTGTTACAGAGAAGTAATAGCTGACCAGGATGAAAGACTTCAACTGGTTGTCTAATCTCCTAATTGGATCTCTGGTCTTTTTTAAACTTGTATGCAATTTCTTGGCTTACAATTGAAAACACTTCCAGGTAAAACTCGGTGTTTCAGGATGAAAATCAAACTCCACCTTTGGTTTTTGCTTTGACTTTAGTTATTTAAAAAAAAAACAACCACAAACAAACAAAACACCAGAAAGAAACTCAAACTTGCAAGACCTATCTTACACAAAATTAGGGTTATAATAACATAAAGTAACTTTCCTCCTTTTTAATCAGGTGTGGTGATATATTGCACTTTGGGATAAAGAGTTTTCTAATGGCAAGTTATATTTAAGTAAACTTGTTTGTGAAAGTCATCTTTCTGCTGAAAGTAATAGAGGGACCTTCAGAGGCTAAAAGGTCATTATTTTATTGATGTGGTTTCTAGAAATCCTTCCCAGGAATTGAAACTGTCTGCAGTGATTTTCTTTTTTTTTTTTTTTTTTTTTTTTCCCAGAAGTAGTAGTAACAGCATTTCTAGTTTTATCATCATAGCCAGAAAGGGAAGAACATTCTGCAGCCCAAAATGCTAGTCCTTATGTACTTGTATACTCCTTGAGAGCATGGACTTCTGCAGCTCCAAGTTTTGCACCTGGTTGAGATACTTCCAAAGCTGAATGTGCACAACGATAGACTTGCTAACTTCTAAATTAATAGATAGTGAGCTGTGCTTTGCAATGGAGTAATTGTCCAGTGAACTTTCTGAAATAGAAAATCAGAAGTCCACTATATCATATCATATCATATGTAGTTCATGAAGGTTGTAGGAACAGAAGACTTCTTAGAATGTAGAACAGAAGTTGAATGTCTTTGTGTCACTCTTATTTAGGATGACAGGATGAAATCAGTGCTAGAGGACCTGCAAAGCTGTAGCTTGAGGAAGGAGGGTACTTAATACGTTTTAGCTGAATTTGCTCTTTAACACGTAATCCAAAAGTACTTTTATTGCAGTCCTCTAAAAGGAAAAGTTCTCAAGCACAGTTCTCAACATTGTGTATGGTTGTGTCAGTGTGGTTTACAAAGGTGTGTCTGTACGTAAACGCTACTGAACTCCATCTGGTTATTTTTCTTCTCTGTTCGTCTTAGGCCAAAATTAGTTATGAAAAGCAGCAGAGGCACAAGCTGCTAAAGCATCCACGAGGTGACGATACGTGGCTGCTTGCTGATATGAATGACCCTGTGGAACAACTGGAAAAGGTGATGGAACTGTAAATAATTGAATTGTGTTGTTTGCTTTATAACATGTTCATATGAACAAAAGGCTGTGAGGGCTTTAAGATGATCTTTTAAAATCTCCCAATTTCTGAATTTTTTATGCTTCAATATTAGCTTTTTTAAAGTGGAAATAATCTTTTACTCATGAAGAGCAGAAGTTTGTGGTCATTTGCAGGAGGAGCCTTAATAGAACCTCTGAATATCGCATCCTTTAGTATTAGTGTAGAAATCTGTGCAAATATTTCAACAAAGGACAGATGTGTATTGATGATGCAGTGATTCCCAAGAAAATAGATTTGACCAAAGTAAAGGTAGTGTGGAAGATATTCTAAGTATTGTTATAATGCCTTAGTTCCAGTGAAAAAGATATTGTGAAGGGGAAGAAAAGTCGATTACAGATGTCAGGCATGCCCTCCCCACCTCACCCCAATAGAAGAGAGAGAGGGTAGTAGAAGTAAAATGTAGCTACATCCAGCTGTGTGTGTTTTACCTTTTTCAGTGTGGTTTGCTAAGTAGGTTGTGATTGTTTTTCTTGTATATGGGTGATTTGTTTTGCTGGATCTCATTTACAAACATTTACTTGTAGGAACATTCTGTGCAGAAAAAAAAGAAAAAGGATAAACATTCAAAAAAAGCAAAGAAAGAAAAGAAGAAAAATAAGAAAGAAAGATCTGAAAAGAAGGATGACTTACTGGATAGTTCTTCAGTAAGTAAGAAACTAAAATGCTTCAAATGAGATTTTTAAAACCCACACCATTTTAGTCTCTGTGGATACACATGGTTAGTAAAATTGAGACTCATTCTTACCATTTTCTGTTGGGAAAAACTGTCGCAAAGTTTATCTTTTTAACAGACCCAAGTATTTAATCAATTTAAAAGATGCTGTTATGTGAGTGCTTGTGAATTTTATAATGTTGAATTCACTCATTAGGAACTAAGGGATTTATAGTTTATCAGCAGAGAGAATTTGAAAAAAAATCCTCATTCTAGGATAGAGTGGAAAAATTCATAGGTTTCCCGTAGTCAGTGGTATATGGTAGAATGATGTGTCTAAAACTGCAGATACTTGACTTTGATTTTACGCATGGGTTACTGCTGACTTTTTCCATGGATGTTAAACCATGGAAACTCCCAACAACATGGGAGTTGTACGTAGGCCTGAAGGAAGGCTCAAACTTGTGCATTTAAATCCGTAGGCAGATGCCTTCACACTGAGGGGCACTCTGGCAAAACAGTACTGAGACTCCAGTAGAAATCTGGGTGCTGCTTTCTTGCCACATTGTGTAAAACATCCTCCCAGCATTTTGGTGTAAGTCAGGTAGCACTGTGATATTTTCTTTTCATAGAGTCTCTTTTATTGAGTGAAGGAACATGAAGTATGATGAGATTTATTTTCCAGGGACTGATGTCAGAGGTGAACAATGCTTTTCAGTGTGGGAAGTAAGGCACAAATGTCCCACATTTCCTGTGGGAGTCATCAAAACCCCTAGGATCACATCAGTGAGTCCCAGGATACAGCACAGTACTGGCTGTGATATCTTTGATCCAAAGTCTGTATTCCCATGACAGGTTCATGTAAATAGCAAAGAAACTGTTCAATGGAGTCCTATTTGCTTCAAGTGTAAAATCTCAGTGCATTGTTTGCAAGTGTAGGAAGTTGAATATGAAAACAGGAGGAGATAGCATGTACAGTGCTTTATATTGTAGTATGTTCCTGATTTTACTTTTTTTAATGTAAAACATGCTTAATAATGACTTTAGATTTTTTAATTTTGTTTCTGTAATGCCATAAAAACAATTGGGTTTGGTTTTATTCTGACAGTTTTAACTTTAGTAGTGTTATGCTAATGAACCGCCAGTGTGAACTAGTGTTACACACTGATGTGATCATGAAGTGTGGTGGAATGGTTTGACATGAAGGAACAACCTCCTATGGGAATATCAATATTTTATTTTTATTATCAATATTTTAAAGTAATAAACAGTACTATATTAGTAATGCTAATCATCATCAATTTTGATTATCAATATGCTTGGTAAGTATTGCATTTTATCAATGTATAATAGTATGCTAAGGTGTTATTCTTTATATTAAACTCTATTCTTAGGATTCTTCAGTTGAATGGGTTGAGTCAAATATGTCACAGTCAGATAACACGGAACAGGCTTGGAAGGTCAACAAGCAATCAGATGCTGTGAGAGAACCCTCCCTGCAGGTGAGCAGTCTGATAAGTACTCCAGAAATAAATTCAGCATGACCAAATGTGAAACGTGCTTAGGTTTCTTGATGACTCTTTTTGCAATGTGTTGAACAAAATCTATTTTACAGGCGAATGTCTTTGTTTAGCTAGGTAAATGTTACATTTCATTCATTGGAAGACTTCTCTACCTAATAGTTGCTTAGTACTAAGCAAGGCACTGCACTTAAAGTTGCCTGGCACCAATTCCTTTTATCATGTTTTGAGGCTCTAGCAACTTAGCTTGATTTTCTTGAAGAGGTCAACTTAAAGATCTTGACTAGACATTATTTTCTCTGCACAGTTTTGGCGGCTGTTCTACAGTTGAATGAGTTTTTGCTTCTGGGGTGCTTAAACAGATAAAAGGAAGAGAGTTGTAGAACTTTGCAGTAACAATATTTGTGGAATCAATGCCTCTTTTAATCTTCCTAGGTGAATTCTGTGCCTAGTAAGCAGTATTTATTCTGGAAAATGGAGTCATTCTGGAATGAACTGCTGTGATTTTAGTAAGATAAATGTAGTCACATATCACCACAACCTCAGTTGTGTGAAAATGATGATTTTTAGTTTAGTGTCTAATTCCACTCCTGAAAAAAGTCCCTGTTTCTTATTCTAAATTTGTATTTCTTGTTAGGAGAAATAAAAAGGATCTCTGAATCATATCTGTGTTCTTGGAAAAGCATGAAGTAATGAAATATAAATCCTTATGTATGTCATGATAATTTATACTGCATAACCAGTTTTTTCCAAGTATTTACTGTATAATGTGCACCCTGGGCTTGTCTATTTTTGACAAAGTGTACTTTTGAAAGGAATTTCCTGGTTATCCCTACTTTTTGTATTTTGGCTCTCATGATGAAAAAGTCTTGGAGAATGTAAATCCATTTCCTGTTGGATTAAACTAAATTAGAATATATGTTCTCAAAGTGCAGCTAAGGTGCTCCATGGGACTAGTCTTGGACTAGTCCAGAGTGCTTACTTAAAAAAAAAACAAAACAAAGACAAAACCAAAAAAAGCCTCAAACCCTCAGATCTGAAGCCTATATAGGAGACAGAGTCAGGCTCTTTTCAGTGGTGCCCAGCGACAGGACCACAGGCAATGGGCACAAACTGAAATGAAGGAGTTTCTGTGTGAACATCAGGAAACAGTGTTTTACTGTGAGGGTGACCAGGCACTGGCACAGGTTACTCTAAGAGGTTGTGGAATCTCCATCCCTGGATATATTTACAAGCTGTCTGGATGTGGTCCTGGGCAACTGGCTCTAGGTGGCTGTGTTTGAGCAAAGGGATTGGACCAGTGGATCTCCAGAGGTCCCATGCACATCCACTTCTGTTGATCCACGTTGCTTGCTAATATGGGCAGAGATACTACTGAATCACTTGAAGATAAATTATTTTTCAGTTCCTTCTCTTTCTCAGAGGAGATCTGAGAAGTGGAATGTTATGTTTCACCTCTGAAACTCTCTGATGTGTTGCCTAATATAATTTTTAAATAACAGAGAAAGTGTGACATATAGCATCTCTTCAGACTTGAACCCTACCAAAGATGTGAAGACTCTTCTGCAAGGACATGTTTCAAAACAGGTGTAATCTTGTCATTTTGGTTGCTTTACTATCCACAGAAGTGTTCCAAATACTTGGTTTTGCAGCCTATACTTGTTTATGTGTATGTCACCTCTTTCTTTCCTTTCAGGCTTCGGGTTTTGTGTGTATAAAGGTAGTAGGTATTTCTAGTCTTTTAATATGCTGCTTTTCTTTAGAGACTAGTTCTCATTTTTAAAATGTCCTTTATCTGGCTTAGGTGTCGTAAATGCAGTTTTCTGCCTGTTATTGTGGGTGCAGTTCACAGAATTTAGATGGGTAACTGTTTAATTTGAGGGTGCAGTTAGTGCCTAGATATCAGAGGTCTGCTCAGTTAGTGATTGCAGAATTTGTTTACCCTAGAAGACATGTAAGAGTTCATGAAGTCAGAATTAGCAAGATGAAAAGGAATTGGTCTAGATGTACAGTGTTCGTTTAAGCAAATAATAAGCAGTCCATACGGTTCGCATGTTTACTAGTGTCTTAAATACATTGTGAAGATGTATTTCAAATTACAGAAAGACATTTATGAAATCTATTTGTGTAAGTGAATGTTAAAAAATTGAAAGATCGGGGAATCTTAAGATCTTATTTGCTTTTCATTATAGTATTTCATATATGTTTGTAAAACCTATACTTTTTATTGTAAGTAATATCTGTCAGTAGTTGCACTGGTTTGATTTGTACCTAAGCTATGTTTTTGTTGGAAGTATGAACACTGATTCTTTGTGTTTATTCTAAAGAGAGAAGACTGGATGAATTTAGACTTCATGTCATTGAAAACCACATCAGTAGCAGCTGTCAAAGGTGAAAGACACAAAGAAAAAACAGTGGAACGACAGAAAGCTCGAGAAATTGAGCAGGTAGGAGGAATTAATATATCAACTTTTTTCTTCATTTTACTAAATTTTGTGTGATGAATGAACAAATAAATTGGTTCAAATACGTAGGTCTTTGTATAGTTTTTAAACTAATGCCTGATGTGTTGTGGGTTAGTGATTTTAATTAAATTAACCGGTTATTTGTTCTGTTTGGGATGGCAAGGGTTCGTACAGCAGGCTTATCTTGTGGAGAAAAGCCTTTAAACTATCTTCTAGGTAAGGAGAAAGACAGTTTTGTTAGTACTAAGTTCTGTAATATTTTAAGTGCTTCTGAGATGTTTTACTTAATAACAGTGACAGTCTAGCCTTCTTCCCCTTGGTGTGTGTGAAAGGAGCACCATTGTTTTGTGTGATAAAAGCTTTCTTAAGTTTCTGTGTTAAAGCGTAGGGTGCTGAGGCTTGTTTTTTTCCCGAAGAAAGAATTCAAAGCAGTTGCTGTGCCTTTCACACCACAGTTGTGTGTGAATACACGGGTGGATCAGGGTCTGGCTGGGGAAGGGGTTGCTGTCATTAAATTAGTTCTGTTTACATACGGTTGCTGGCTATTTAATTTGTTCATTCAGCTCCTTAACTGCAATGTAGTCTGATCTGAAAACAGAGTTGCTGATCACTATCTAATATTTAGTTGTCCTCACATCTCACAATAGGCCATTTGTTGCTGTTAGGTTTTCCAGTTAGTTGTGTGAATATCCTGTTCAACATATTCATCAATGACCTGGATGAAGGGACAGAGTGCACCATCAGCAAGTTTGCTGATGACACAGAACTGGGAGGGGTGGCTGACACACCAGAAGGCTGTGCTGCCATTCAGCTTAACCTGGACAGGCTAGAGCGTTGGGCAGAGAGAAACCTAATGAAGTTCAACAAGGGCAAGTGTAGGGTCCTGCACCTGGGGAGGAATAACCCCATGCACCAGTAGAGGTTAGGGGCTGACCTGCTGGAAAGCAGCTCTGTGGAAAGGGACCTGGGAGTCCTGGTGGACAACAGGATGACCATGAGGCAGCAATGTGCCCTTGTGGCCAAGAAGGCCAATGGCATCCTGGGGTGCATCAAGAAGAGTGTGGCAAGCAGGTC